>JAJIBD010026533.1:0-162780 GCA_021461705.1 Cryptotis parvus
TATGTTTATGTTTTCTTCTAGTTGCTTTGTTAGTGATGTTTCACCTTTGAAGATGCCTTTTAGCTTCAATGTCGTGGAGGGTTTTTCCTATATTTTCTTCAATGTACTTTATGGATTCAAGTCTGATATTGAGATATTTAATCCATTTAGATCTGATTTTTGTGCATGGTGTTAGACACAGGTCCAAATTCATTTTTTTTACATGTCGCTGCCCAATTTTCCCAACACCACTTGTTGAAGAGGCTTTCCCTTACTCCATTTTAGACTCATTACACCTTTATCAAAGATTAAATGATCATGTGTTTGAGGTTGGGTGTCAGGAAACTCAATTCTATTCCATAGGTCCACAGGTCTGTTTTTATTCCAATACCATGCTGTTTTAATTACTACTGCCTTGTAGTACAGTTTGAAGTTGGGAAAGGTGATGCCTCCCATCTTCTTTTTTTCCTGAGGATTGCTTTAGCTATCCTTGGGGGTTTATTGTTCCATACAAATTTCAGGAGCGTTTGGTCAATTTCTTTTGAAGAATGTCATCGGTATCCTCATAGGGACTGCATTGAATCTGTACAGAGCTCTAGGGAGTATTACCATTTTGACAATGTTGATTCTCCGCATCCATGAACAGGGAATGTGTTTCCATTTCCTTGTGTCCTCTTTTATCTCTTGGAGCAGTGTCTTGTAGTTTTCTTTGTACAGGTCCTTTACATACTTGGGTAAGTTGATTCCTAGGTATTTGATTTTCTGTGGCACAATTGTGAATGGAATTGTTTCCTTAATATCCCTTTCTTCTCTTTCGTTATTTGTATATAGGAAAGCCACCGACTTTTGGGTGTGGATTTTGTACTCTGCCACTCTACTATATGCGCCTATTGTTTCTAGGAGTTTTTTGGTAGAGAGTTTAGGGTTCCTCTAGGTATAATATCAAGTCATCTGCAAATACTGATAGCTTGACTTCTTCCTTGCCTATCTGGATGCCCTTGATGTCCTTTTTCTACTCTGATTGCTAATGGCAAGTACTTCCAGTACTATATTGAATAAAAGAGGTGAGAGTGGGCAACCTTGTCTTGTCCCTGATCTCAGGGGGAAGGCTTTCAACTTTTCCCCCATTGAGAATGATGCTTACTGTGGACTTTTGGTAGATGGCTGTAACTATCTTGAGGAAAGTCCCTTCAATTCCCATATTCTGGAGGGTTTTAATCATGAACGGGTGCTGGATCTTATCAAATGCTTTCTCTGCGTCTATTGAAAGGATCATATGGTTTTTATTTTTTTCTTTTATTGATATGATGTATTATGTTGATTGATTTGCGAATGTTGAACCATCCTTGCATTCCCAGGATGAATCCTACTTGGTCATGATGTATAATCTTCTTGATGATTCTTTGGATTCTGTTTGCTAGTATTTTGTTAAAGATCTTAGCATCCGTGTTCATCAGGGATATTGGTCTGTAGTTTTCTTTCTTGGTGTTGTTTCTCCCTGCTTTGGGTATCAGGGTGAAATGTGCCGTGCAGAAGCTGTTTGGGAATGTTTCTGTTTCTTCTATTTCCTGGAAGAGCTTGAAAAGGACTAGCTGTAGGTCCTCCTTAAAGGTTTGGTAGAGTTCACTAGTGAATCCGTCTGGACCTGGGCTTTTGTGTTTGGGCAGACTTTTAATTACTGTTTCAATTTCCTCGATGGTGATAGGCTTATTCAGGTATTGGAGGTCTTCTTGTTTCAGCCGTGGGAGGTTATAGGACTTCAGGATTTTATCCATTTCTTCTAGATTCTCATGTTTCACGGAGTACAGGCTCTCAAAGTAATCTCTGATGATCTTTTGGATTTCTGTGGTTTCTGTTGTGATGTCACCCTTTTTATTTCTGATTCTGTTTATTTGGGTTCTCTCTTTCCCTGTACTTACAAGTCTTGCCAATGGTTTGTCAATCTTGTTTATTTTTTCAAAAAAACCAGCTCTTGTTTTCATTAATCTTTTGGATTGTTTTTTTTGGTTTCCAACTCATTGATTTCCTCTCTAAGTTTTATTATTTCCTTTTTTTCTGCCTGGGTTGGGCTCCTTTTGCTGGTCTTTTTTCTAATGTCTTCAGCTGTGTAGTCAGGTTATTTATGTGGGCCCTTTCTTGTTTCCTGATGAATGCTTGCAGAGCTATAAACTTCCCTCTTAACACGGCTTTTGCCGTGTCCCACAAGTTCTTATAGTTGGTGTCTTCATTTTCATTTGTTTCCAGAAATCTTTGGATTTCCTGTTTGATTTCTTCTATGACCCATTTGTTGTTCAGGAGTGAGCTGTTCAGTTTCCAGGTGTTTGGTTTGACTCCCTGTTTCTGTGTATGGTTAACTTCCATTTTCAGTGCATCATGGTCTGAAAAGATAGCTGACACAATTTCTATCTTTTTAATTTATTGAGGTATGCTTTGTGGCTCAGCATGTGGTCTATCTTGGAGAATGTTCCATGTGCACTAGATAAAAATATGTATTCAGCTTTTTTGGCATGAAGAGCCCTGTATATATCCATTAGCTCTCTTTCTTCCATTTCTTCCTTCAGGGCCAATATTTCCTTGGTGAGTTTCAGTCTTGTTGATCTATCCATCGTTGATAGAGCAGTGTTGAAGTCTCCAACTACTATTGTGCTACTGTTAATGTCTTCTTTGAGGTCTCTTAGCAGTTGTTTTATGAATTTTGCTGACCCCTCGTTGGGTGCATATATGTTTAGTAGTGCAATTTTTTCCTGGTGTACATACCCCTTAAGTAATAAGAAATGGCCTTCGTTGTCCCTTCTAACCTTTTTCAGCCTGAAGTCTATATTATCTGATACTAATATGGCCACACCAGCCTTTTTTGAGGAGTTGTTTGCATGGAGAATGGTCTTCCTCCCTTTGATTTTGAGTCTATGTTTGTTCTGATTATTCAGATGCGTTTCTTGTAGACAGCAGAATGTTGGGTTCAATTTTTTTAATCCATTTTGTCACTCTGTGTCTCTTAATTGGTGCATTTAGACCATTGACATTGAGAGAGATTATTGTCATTGGATTTTGTGCCATCTTTCTTTTTTTTTTGTTTGTTGTGCTTATGGGTTTGGTCACATTACAGTAGACGCTTCAGTCCTTCTTTTAAAGTTTGTTTTGAGTCCATGAAGTTCCTGAGTTGTTGCTTATCCATGAAGTTGTGTATCTTTCCTTCATATCTGAATGTGAGCCTGGCCGGAAAGAATTCTTGGTGAAGCCTGCAGTTCATTGAGCCTTTTCACAATATCCCACCATTGTTTTCGGGCTCGGAGTGTTTCATCAGAGAAGTCTGCTGTAAATCTTAGAGATGTTCCTTTGTATGTGATTTCCTTCTTTGATCTTGCTGCTTTCAGTATTCTATCCCTATCTATAGTTTTTTGTCATTTTTATTAAGATGTGTCTTGGAGTATTCTTTTTGGGGTTTCTCTTAGCTGGTATCCTATAGGCTTCTTGGATCTTGAGGCAAGCATTCTTTAGTTCCGGGAACTTTTCAGCAATGATGGCTTTGACAGTTTCTTCTTCATCAGGGTTTTCTTCTTGCCCTTCTGGGACCCCAATGATCCGTATGCTGTTTCTTCTGGCTTCATCCCGATTATCTCCTGTTGTCTGTTCGGTAATTGTGAGCCTTTTTTTCTATCTTCTGGTGTTGTGTAGAGAATCTTTGGAACTTGTCTTCGAGATCACTAATTCTTTCTTCAGTAGCTATTATTCTGCTATGATGGCCTTCCACTGTGTTTTTTTATTTCATTTACCTCATTTTTAATATCTTTCATTTCCCTTTGCATTTTCCTCACTTCTTCTCTAATGTCCTCTTGTATTTTATTGATTTTG
This sequence comes from Cryptotis parvus, assembly GCA_021461705.1. Lineage (NCBI taxonomy): Eukaryota > Metazoa > Chordata > Mammalia > Eulipotyphla > Soricidae > Cryptotis > Cryptotis parvus. Next base: position 3,832 of record JAJIBD010026533.1, read on the forward strand.
CATTCCATTGCTTCTTTGAATTCCTTTTGAATCCTTAACAGTTCTTTTCCCCAAATCTTTTTCAGAGAGATTATACAACTCATTGGTATTGATAGACTCATCTGGACCAGTGACTTCACTCACAGAGCTTGATGGAATTTTGCGTTGCTTTACCATTATGACTATTGTAGGTTGCAAATGTGAGTTCTTGGGTGACTAGATAGTACAGTTAGTAGGTGTCTGGTCTGTTTGCAGAGTTTGGATGGGTGGCAAGGATGTAGGATCCAAGGTTCACTGGTACCTCATGCAAGGTAGGTAGTAAGAGGGTTGGTTTTGAGTTTGGGGATGTTCTAGGAAGTGCAGGGCCGAAGGGTCGGTCCGGGGGTGAAACCAAGGCAGTTTGCCTTGGTTCCCTGTTGCAGGACTCCTAAGGGCCGCTGCATCTGCTCTGGGTTTGCCTCCCCGCAAATCACTCCGTCGATAAGGGGGTAGTCTAAATGTGGCAGTTTATCCGACCATGTATGCTGTACTAGCTGGTATAAATACTCTCCCATGCTATCACAATCATCGTGGGACTAGCTAGATCTTACCAGCATATTAGCCTGGCCACTGAGGACACCTAAGTAATTAGACCAGAGAGAAATGCTGTTTGCTTCCAAGCAAACAAGCATGGCTCCCTGATATACTCAAAGGCAACTAAAATATAAAACTACAATGAAGTAGAGGAGATTTGTGAAGGCTTGGAGAAATATTTAACTGGCATTGGTATTGGTCAAGGACATGCCATCTCAGAAACCCCTTTCTCTACACTTCAAAAGCATTCCTAAGCAGATTTCAGCTCAAAACATTAGCACAGTAAAGGCCCTAGGTGAGGTGCAGGGAGGGATTACCTAAGGGCATTGGACCCTCCCTGCTTTCCATAACAGTGATAGGAAGGTCTGAGTTACAGGGATATAAACTAGCCGGTTCCCACTCTCGCGGCCCTTCTTCTTCCTTGTGGGATTCTCTCTCCTTGTGAGCGGGCTTTCCCCTTGGAAGCTTTCACACGTGGTGGTCGCCATCTTGGCCTACACGTGGCTGGGGTTCTAGCCTGGAATCCTAAGCATCGGGTTTTTCCTTTTTGCTGATTTGTATGCCTGAACCTGTGATAAGTAAAGCCTTTTAAAACTGCATCGGATTCCTGAGTTTTCATCCGTTCCTCACCGGCTCCGGAGGTAGAAGGGAACTTCCGCTTCCCGGCACTGTCAGGGACCCCGGCGGAGCGCCCCGACAGTTCCTGTTGATGGAGTTTCCGCTCTTCTTGGGGTTGCTTGGGGTCCGCGGAGACGCAAGAATCGCACACACACACTTGTGGGGGAGTGGAGACGTTCCCAGAAGCACAGGGCCCAAGGGTCGGTCTGGGTGAAACCAAGGCAGTTTGCCTTGGTTCCCGTTGATGGAGTTTCCACTCTTCCCTGGGGTTGCTTGGGGTCCGCGGAGATGCAAGAATCACACACATACCTGTGGGGGAGTGGAGGCATTCCCACTACATCTGTGTCTTGATGCGCCTCTCATTCTTAAAATTCATCTGTTTCATTCCAATCTTTACACAGCTCAAATTTCACATCTTTTTTTTTAATTGCCACACGTTATAACTAACCCTTTATGAGCTAGGGAGATAGTACAGTGGTTAATGCAATTGCCTTGCATGTTGTCAAACTCCAACACTGTATATAGTCCCTGAGGATCACCAGGGGTCAATAGTCCCTAAGCACAGGCAGAAGTAGCTCAAAATCAAAAGTGATACTTTTGAAGTGTTGTCACAAGCTCTCTTGTTCTTTATATAAATGCGCATGTGTGTGTATGTGTGTGTGTATAATGTAAGATATCCTCACGATATGTTTGTCTCACCTTTGTGTCAGAAAACAACCTGTAGAGAGATGCCTCATTGTACCAATTCCCCTACAGGATTCAGCCCGATGCAGGTCCTCACTTAGAGCAACCTTCCTCCACCTGAAGACAGGCACTGGACCATGGAAAACTGGTTTAAGAATGCTCATTTAGAGGGTTAAATCCACAGCACAGGTCTATGACTACTGAGGACTAGAGTGAGATTTTATGGGAACATAGGCAAAAGAAGAATTTGCCATATTATCCAAGAGATGCCACCCACAGGAAAGGCTGAAAAACGTATTGTTTGAGAATGGAATACTAATTGGTAGCAAAATGGCTAGAAGCTTGTCATTTGCAGCAACATGGCTAGACCACAAAGGGGTTAAACTAAGTGAGTTAAGTCGGAGGGAAAAATACCATATGATTCCATATAAAGAAATAAAGCAAGTAAATAGATCAAAACTGCATAGACCCTCACAACAAAATGATGGTCACTGAAAGGGGAAGAGAAAGGCTGACGAGGAGCAGATGGAGGGGGTTAGCTAGGTGGTGGTAAATAGTCACTAAATCCTTAGTGGTGGACATTGTAAGAAATATATATTGTCAGGGCCAGAGTGATAACAGTGAAGAGGGAGTCTGCATTTGCATGCAGCCAAACTGGGTTTGATATCTGGCACCCCATATGAACCCATGAGATTGCCAGGGAGTAATTTCTGAACACAGAGACATGAGTAGCCCTGAGCACCACTGGATATGGCCACAAAACCAAAGAATAAATATAGACATATATATTTGTCAATATATGAAGCTGTTCTCCTGACACACTATTGAAAATTGGCATTGTCTCAGCAGAGGAGAGAGGTGATTTTCTTTTCAAATAATAATGGGACAGAGAAGAAAAGCAAGCAGCCTCTGATTGCACAGCAGAGGCATTCTCTTATCCACACAGCAGCTAAAATAATATCAAAGAGGATAAAATGAATAATCTATTCAAAAAATCCTGGATTAAGAAAGTCTGGTCTGTTCTAGCTGTTTGTCTGCAAAGGATCTATGCTTAGATTTTTGAAACATTTATGGCAATGCAAGGGCCAGGTGAAAAGCACTGCATCTCACAGAATCCATTTAAGCACATTAAAATTAAAGTACTGAGGATGTTCAAATATGAATTGATAAAGGTACTATAAAATCTAGTAAACTTTATTCAGCCCTACTCTAAGGAATAAAGAGATATAAAACTGATTTAGCTCTCTTTGCAAGAAAAATAGCTGTGGATGTGACAAAGATTGTATACCAAATTGCAGCCTAAAGCAAAAGCTATAAATCTCTAAAATGCCAAGACAATTATTGCAAATATTTTACAAATGATAAGAATCTTGATGGATATGTTTTGTAAACTTGGAACACAAAATGAGTTTAGCTACATTTAAAGTGGCCTCTGCAGGAATATAAAGTAAAAATATAATTATAAGGTACTTAAAAAACCATTTTAGAATACTTATATATAAATAATATATGTGTGTATATTCAGATATTGATCATAATTATAGAAGTGTGATATAAACTATGAAATAGAATGCTAGATCTTTAGAGCTTCAGCTTTCCAAACATAAAAATAATAATTTTTATGGAAGAAATCAAACAGCTTATGTGCTTGATTAAAGGACAATTATGAGCTCAGAGACTGAACAGGGTCAAATGAGATTTCAGGATTCCCGTTGATGGAGTTTCCGCTCTTCCCTGGGGCAGCTTGGGGTCCGCGGAGACGCAAGAATCACACACACACCTGTGGGGAGTGGAGGCGTTTCCCAGGAGCGAAGGGCCCAAGGGTCGGTCCGGGTTGAAACCCAGGCAGTTTGCCTTGGTTCCCGTTGATGGAGTTTCCGCTCTTACCTGGGGCAGCTTGGGGTCCGCGGAGGACGCAAGAATCACTCATCCATTGTTGGTGGGAATGCCGGCTGGTACAGCCTTTCTGGAAAACAATATGGACTTTCCTCCAAAGACTAGAAATTGAACTCCCATTTGACCCAGCCATACCACTACTGGGAATCTACTCTGGGAAACCAAAAATACGCAGCGGAAACACCATCCCTACTTTTATGTTCATAGCAGCATTATTCACAATAGCCAGAATCTGGAAGCAACCAGAGTGCCCGAAAATCGATGACTGGATAAAGAAGCTCTGGTACATCTACACAATGGAATACTATGCATTGTTAGGAAAAATGAAGTTATAAAATTTGCCTATAAATGGATGGACATGGAGAAGATTATGTTGAGTGAAATTAGCCAGAAGGAGAGAGACAGATACAGAATGACTGCATTTATTTGCATGACATAAATATATATGTACATATTATGATACCAATATCCAAGGTCAAGTGAAACATATATCAGGAGGTCTTGTCAAAGGTGGAAATTATCCCAAACGTGTGGGAGTCAGAGGTTAGGTAAGACAGAAAATGGAACAGGGTGCTAATAATTGTCGAGGGTACTAGTGCCAACCTAGAACTGAGCATTAAATAGAGGCAGGGGGATACACATGACAACCTTTTAATGTATGTTCTGTAATCCATAGTCTGGAGGGGAAGGAAAAGAGAAAGAGAGAGAAAGGGAAAGAAATAAAGAACCTGCCATGGAGCAGGGCTGGGGAAGGGGAGGGAACCGGAGATGTTGGTGGTGGGAGATGGGCACTGGTGGTGGGATGGGTGCTGGAACACTGTATGACCAAAACCCAAACATGAACTTTTTAATTGTATATCTTTTTATTTGTATATCTCATGGTGGTATAATAAAATACTTAAAAAAAGAGATTTCAGGAGATCAAAAACAAAAGGGAAAAGAAAAAGCGAGGCTTATGTGTCAAGACTGTGCTAAATGCTGTTGCGATAGCTGGTAAATATTATTTCTGGACATATCGATCAGTCTGTTTCTGGAGGAGATTAGCACTTGAGTTGTCAGAATAATACAGGTAGGCATCACCATGTGATCAAGGGTCCTAACAGAATAAAATAATAAAATGATGGAGTGAATTTGCCTTCTCTCCTTAGGCGGGCAACATCCATCATTCTTCTGCCAGTGGACATCAGCCTCAGACTAAGTCTTATACGACTGCCCAGAGTTCTCAGGCCTTTTAGAAACAGTGATTTTTATCACCAGCTTTCCAAGTTCTCCAGTTCACAGGTAGCAGTCTGTACGATTTCCATAATCATGTTAGCCAAGTCCTATATTTCTGTGAGTCCATGTAAATGTGCACAATCATGCAAACACATACACACGCACAGACACCCCACACCACCCCCCTTGGTCTCTGGCGAACCCTAAGAAGATGGTCTTGTGACAATGTAGAACAAAGCTCTCTGACTTCATAAAAGAACACTCAAATTGGCAGCAACTCCCCTAACAGCATATTATCTTATGCACGACCTCGCAGAGACATCCTGCTGCAAATCTACTAAGGTGGCCAGTATCTGGGGTTACTGTGTGGTTTCAGATTCCTGTGCCCCATCCAGCCATGCATCTGTGTGAACTCAGAATGCCACATCCTCATAAAGTTCAGTGTAAAGTACTGTGGGTATCTCTAATGCTTGTCTGTGAACCCACTATACTCCTAAAAACCTCCAGGAACTCTCTCCATTATTCCTCAAAATCATCTCTTCTAGTCTAGTTCAACACTCACTTCCGTGAAACTCCTTTCGGCTCTGATGAGTCTTTCACTTCCTTGAACTGTGTGTAGCTGTGTAACTTTCCATTTCAGGATACTGATATTCAGGTATCATTCCATTTGTTTATGGAAAACAGTCAATGCATAATAAACTTATGCTATACCTAACTCTGGCTTTGTTCATAGTTAGCAACAGTTCTTTATGCAAGAAAGTTACCCTTTTCCTATGCCTAACTAACACACTGGAAAACAGATTTTTGAAAATATATTAGCCACAGCTCATACTACCAGAAAAATAGAAAAGTGACTACTCAAACTCAAACAATAATATCAGTTACTGTCTTTAGCTATTATTTACTCCCAAGGGATATTTATAATTTACAGGGGAAATTATGGACTTTCATTTCCCTAAAGCAAACTATTTCACAATCACTATCACCATCACTATCACTATCCTCCAGTTCATTATCATTTTGCCTCGAGTGGGCTCCAGTAACATCTCCATATGCCCTCTCATGCTAGTAAAGCCAAAGGACATCTGCTCACTCCAGGAACATAAAGAGCCTTAAACCCTTATATTAGGTGATGGGGATGACCTAACGTAATTGTTACTGGTATTTGGCATATCAAATATGACACGGGCAGCTTGCCAGGCTTGCCATGCGGGTGGCATACTTTTGGACTCACCTCTAAATACAGCGTTTATTGATGAACCTTGTGGATGCGTGAGCGGGATGCAATAGGCTCCTCTGCTGGATGGAGTTCTGACGAGAGGGAGGTCCGGATGTGGAAAATGACAGCCCTCATAGAGTGGGGGGGTCATCTGGCTTGTTGAGAGGCTCTGCTGAGGTGGCGGGCCAGGGCTAGAACCTGCCATCCCCTCCCGGGAGCCTCGTGAGCGGCTGGGCACAGAGAGAGCTGGTCACTACTCTGTCCCATATCTGAGAGTCTCTGGATCAGCATACCTGGGCCAGATTGAAAGAAAAAACTGCTGCAGGGTGGGTGTCAATGATCCGAGCTGTGATAAGCTCATCTGCTGGATGGAGTTCTGAGGAGAGGGAGGTCAGGATGTGGAAAATGGCGGCCCTCATGGAGTGGGGGTCATCTGGCTTGTTGCGAGACTCTGCTGGGGTGGCAGGCCAAGGCTAGAGTCCATCATCCCTCCCGGGCGCCTCGTGAGCAGCTGGGCACAGAGAAAGCTGGCAGCAGCTCTGCCCCATGTCTGGGATTCTCTGGCACAGCATACCTGGGCCGTATTGAAAAAAACTGCTGCAGGGTGGGTGTCGATAGTCTCGTCTGCTGGATAGAGTTCTGACGAGAGGGAGGTCCGGATGTAAAAAATGGTGGCCCCTCATGGAGTGGGTGGGTCATCTGGCTTGTTGCGAGACTCTGCTGGGGTGGCAGGCCAGCGCTAGAACCCACCATCCCTCCTGGGCGCTCTATATTTCACTATATAGAAAGTAAAATGTTTTTGACATAGAATACAAAACAGTAGTGGGAGACTAAGGTCGGCAAATATTGGTTGATGTTTATGATTGAAAGCGATTTACCAAACCCTTAATAAAAGACAATAGTGTGCCTTGATCACAATATGAGTGGGGAACAGCACATAATTCGTCACGCCAGAGCTACACAGTTATTTGCCACAACCTGGAAGGTGTGAACATTCCATCTAATGAGGTGATCTCAGAATTGTTCAATATCTGCCTAGAGCTAAGCTCTTACAGTTTCATACACAGCTCTGATAAATACAATACCTGGCTTTCAAACCCGGTAAATAGTTTGACCAAGAGAACACCCCAACCCCGATTCCAACCCAAAAAGTGTTCTAAGAAAACAAGTCCTTCCTCAGAGCCCACAAATGCAGAGTCACTCCTGTAGACATGGGGGGCAAGGGAACCACAACTCTTAGGCACACCTGGAGAGATTCAAGAATGGGTCAGACTCCCCTCATACCAGCAGAGCTATTGGGCAGTCCCAGAGAAGGGTTGTGCGTGGGCTGTGCTGTTTCCTCAAAGATGAGGCAACTGTTCATTACTGCTGGCAAATAACAAAACAATTCAGAAAGTGACAAAGCTCTGATTCAAACAGAGCCTATAACCTCTAATGTCCCTATGGTAATATTTTTTTCTCCTTTGCTTTTTATTTCAATAGTTTATGCAGAAGTCATCTGCTATGATCTAGAATATTTCCAGGTTAATGGATTTCATTTCTAGCAGTCAACCTGTATGTCAAATGCAAGACTTTTAATTTTGCCTCAGGAATTGCAGGTGCAGAAGCAGCCCCAAAGCCTTGGGCAATGTATGTTAGATAAACTCAGAACCACAGTTTGAGGAGAATGGGGCAAAATATATTCATGAAACCTGGAGATGAACACACAGAAGCTTGATTTCTGAAGATTTCACAAAGAAAAAATACTTCTGTGGAGCCCTGGAAGTAGTTTTTACAGTTTATTGAGAGTTTGAATGCAAAAGCATAAGTACCAGCTTTCCAAAGTCTCTGGCAAGTTAGTGAAGAATTACTAAACCTTTCAACCTTCTGCATTCAAAGTTTTCACTTGAAGGCTAAGAAAAAACTGAAGTTGAAAACAGTCTCCGTTTACTAAGCTTTCTAGAGGCTGCCTAGAAATTCACATTTCAAACAGGAATTAATAACTGTGGCAGTTGCCCAGTGCTTTTCATAAAAATCAAATCTAATTTATTCATGTTTATCAAGAATTTCTAAACTTTCATTTTCAAAAAGAGAAAAATGTCATCGCATGCCAAAGTTTTCCTCAATATGTATAATATCTGGGGGAACTTATTTTTCACTGTATTTAATCTTAGTCAAAAATCTTCACTTTCAATTTACATTCTAGCAAGTCTCTTTTGAAATATTTACAGCTTACATGAATTCTGAGAGTGTGACTGTTCTCCAGACATAAGCAGTGGCATTGTTATACACTTCCCAAGGTCAGCTACATCTCAGATATTTGCAAACTCAAGACCTTCCCAATCTCTGTCCTTCCCAGCAGTCAGCAGTATGTCCATCTCCTATTCATATTTCCCAAGAGAAATGGAAAAATCTCTTTTTTTAGGAAGAGAGGAAGTTGGGGGTACTCTGGGTTTGTCCTGGCTCTGTACTCTGAAATCAACCCTGTAGGGACATAGGTAATACTAAGGATAAAGCCCAGGTCAGGCAAATGCAAAACAAATGCCTTAAACATTGTACTATCAATCTGGACCTTACAAATATTTATTAAACACTTCTGTTACTACCATAGAATGTTTCTGGGTCTGTTTGAGACAGCTAGAGAGAGAGGTTTGATATTCTGCCTTCAAGAATCTTTTGATTCAAAAAAGTAAAAGCAATATAAATTTCAACAAAAGACCAAGGAAGAGTCTGGATTCAGGTGTTCCCTGTCCTCCTTGACAAGCTGTTACTTCAGTCAAGAACATACTGTAGCTATACAGGGTTCCTCACTAGCCACCCACTGTGGCTAGTGGGTGGCTAGCCACTTAGGTCTCATCAAGACAAGTAAGTAACATGCCTCCAAAAGAAGCTGATTCTTGACTATTCATATTGATATAACTGCAATGATTTAACTATTGTGCATTGGCTTGGGGTCAGCAAGAGGCAGACACTAAAGATTAAATATGCAAAAGATCTATCAGGGCAGTATCAGTCTGTTCAAGTTGCAGTAACAAAAAATATCACTGACAAGTGACTGAAACAACAGTTCTCAGGTGTTAAGGCACAGGCAAATTTGCTCCTTAAATCCTAGATGGTCTCCATCTTGTTGGGTCAGAAATCTCCTGGGATCTCTTTGATAAATGCCATCATCATACTTATAATGATTGTTGAATCCAGTGGTTTTTAACTTCGACCCTCTGTACTGGTCCAAAGACCTGAAGCTGAAATTCACTGACCAAAACACCTCCAAAGGCCCAATACTCCTAGTATCATACAATAAATTAGTCCCCAAGTATGATATCATACATACAGACAGATCTGGAAGAGAAAAACATTTAAGCCGTAACAAGTAGGGAAGAAGAGAAGGCAGGGAGCATCCTTCAAGCATAATATAGTCTTGATATTTGTGGAAAGGGGAGGAAGGTTGGTCCAAGAAAGTTGCACCCAGGCTAATGGACAGAATGGGGCCAAGGTTATCTGCTTGCACATTCCAACCTGCTTTATGACCCCTTCTGTATGCAGCTCACAGAGAACATGCCCCATTGGTGAAAGTGAGAATGAACAGCTGAGCTATGAATTGTGCTCCAGAGAAGCTCTGAGGAGCACCACATCTTCTCTGACCACAAATCAACATTAGTCTAAATTTTAGCGACCACTTACTGAAAAGAGTGTTTACAGTGCTTTACACTCGTGAACTCAACACAAGCAGGTATTAAGTACTAGCTTCTCTCTATTATACAAGAGAACTGAGATACTATTGTGGTGAAATTATTACATTAAATGGAGTTTAAAGCAACAAGTCCTTACCACCCTAAATGTTTTGAGTGGAAGGCAGCTGGTTTTCTATTATCAGCGAGCGCAATGCGTTGGGGGAAAGATTTATAAACAGCAAGAGGGTAAATTGCCATGATCACATTAATGTAACTAACAACTCTAAATGGTAGAAGAGATATTTCAATTTTAGGAGGAAAAGTAGTCTTAGTGAAACACTAGGACTGACCCCCCAAAAATGAGAACCACACTAAAGGAAAGAGGCTGATAAATACATCAATTCTACTTGGTATGCTTTGGAGGGTTTGGGGGGCCATAAAAAGCTATTGCATTTTTGTGGAATTTTTTTTAAATCAATGCAAAATCACTCCCAGATCTGCACCAAAAGATCTTTTGGCTTTGTACTCGGGATTACTCCTAGAAGCGCTCAAACAATGACATTAGGTGCCAGGGCTCAAACCCAATCAGTCAGCCACATGCAAGGCAAACACCCTACCTGCTTTACCTCCTACTCCAGGCTTATCATATTCGTCCTTTATGCCTGCAGCCCACAGATGATAGGGACTTTCTTCTGTAATGTCTGTATTGCAGAAAACCTTCTTCACTTTTTTGATGTCGCATTGCCTTTGTAATTAGTTTCCTATATTACATTTTGTCTATCAAATAACTTGGTGATATTCTGACTTGATTTAAAAAAACTGTCCTACATCAAAAGATGAAGGTGAGGGAGAAGGCTCAAGGGGCTAGAGTACATTCTTTTGCACACTGAAGCTCTAAGTGTGAATCCTGGGCACCACCAAGCCCCCCAATCACCTCTGTGATATACCCCACCCTGTGAGAAAAAGATATAGAAATAAATGTGCACTTATATATTGTATTAAACTTAAAATCTTTAAAGTGTATGCATATGTTCGTATTTACTATATATCTGTGTCTATAGAGTCTTCTACTCTCAAATCCTTTGCCGGGGAATCAGATCAGAGGGATGATTGAGAAGAGACGGGGAGGAGAGGTGGGAGAGGAAAGGCAAGAGAATGGAGGGGCAGGCAATGGAGAGACTAGGAATAGAGTGATGTACTTACAGAGCTAGTCTGGGTGCTCTGCCAACAGCCTTCTATCTGAAGCTCAAGGAACCCTGAAGTTCCTTGCAGCATTAAAAGCTTACAGAAAATCCCTTACCCACCATTCTGCAGAACTGCCATCATAAGCAACACAGAACACCAGGTACTCATGGAACAGTATCCTGTGAGCTGCCAGAAATGACATTCTTGCTTTCAGCTGTCTAGTCCTAGAGTATACAAGGTAAAAGTCAGGAGAAGAGCCCAGAAAAGTCCAAAGAGTAGAAACATGCCATATGAGCCATTAAGGTATCAAAACCAAGATCCTCTCCGCGTTGGTTTCAGATCATTGCTGCTTTGACACTTAAGATGTGCTGCAACAATAACTGCTATACATGAAAGTGTTGTGAGACATCCAGGAGCAACTTGGGCCGAACAGTTATTATCACTGCAGATAAACAGTCTACATCACAATGAAATCAAATTGAGCTTCAAGTACAAGCAACAAGTTCAACAGAACACTTAAGGTTATATTGTGCTGCCTGAGTGTTTGGTTTAAAGGGGATGCAAAATCGACCCAGGGAAGACATGCGCTCTCAAACTGATAAGAAAGCACAAGACTTCAGAGCTATCATTGTTAGTCACCACTTAGTGTAATTCAAACTGGAATCATGACCTTGAAAGCCATTGTATAAAGGCACATCATTATAGTTGCATGAGACCTAGAGAATTAGATAATGTGTACTGGCTTATGTATGAAAATAAAAACTTACACAAATGTTATCTGTGAAAGTCTTGAATGACTTACAAGTCTTTCTTACAGGGAGGAAGTAACCTTCAGTGGAGCCTGAAAGCATTTTAAATGTGACTTTGACCTGCGCAGCTATAGTAAAGGTGAGAGAGGAATACTGAAGGAGGTCAGGGTAGCACCTACCAAGAAAAAGGGGGCTTGCCCTAATTCCTAGAGGCATTATTTCCTTGTATTAATATTCTGCATAGAAGTTGGTTTTTCCTACTCAAATTAAGAAGAGGAAGAGAAAGAAACATCAGAAGTGAGAGCTATTAGACACATTCATTAATAACAGTGGTCTATTTCCTCGAGAAATGCAAAGATATGTAAAGACATGGGCTGAAAAATAGCACAGGGCTGACAAACAGTGCCATGATTACCATGTGCTGATCTGGGTTCAATTCACAGCAAGACATGGTCCCCTCAACATTGCTGGGTGCAGCTCCGGGCCCTCAAGCACTTGTCAGGTGTCAGATACCCCTAGTATGAAACTGCCTGAACAGCACTGAATCCTTAAGCCAAGAATTAGCACTGGGGTTCCTGGATCTCCTGAGCTTCATTTGGGAACACCACCCTCACAGAGAAAAAGTGTCAATGCTCTGTTAAAATGGGGACTGAAATTCAAATTCTAAATTCCACAGATCAAGGACCTTCTACTCACATTATACACACACCCAAGAGATTTCTCAGAGCAATTAATGCAATCACGTCAAAGTAGGCCAGAATGGCCAGAAGTCGCAGAATCTTGCCTTGTGGCAGGTGTCAGATGCAGTCCTCAGATTAAGGGGTATTAGAACCAGAAAATAAGATCCGCAAAACAAGAGAAGCCATGGAAACAGCAAGGAAAACCTACAAAGAGGAACTTAAAGTTGTTTATATATAAGAGTGAACATAAAATGAATGCAGGCCATTGCTACATTCTTTAAAGACCTCCCAATTTTGAAACCTTGGCACTGTTACTCAGTGCACGAAAATGTCCTCCACAAACATGGCCGAGTTTAAGCATGCTATTATCTTGTTTGCATGCTCTTCATAGCTTAATTCTCTCCTAAGACCCCCTCCTTCCCTTTCTAAAACAGCTGGTAAGGAAAAAGCACTAACAACCTATAATTCCTCACATGTATGGTATGCCTGGAAGGCCTAATGAAGAAGGTAGTGAAGTATGTGAAGCCAGACGACCCTCCCACCCATGAGGACCTCCATTTTCCACATCTGGACATCCCCCCGTCAGAACTCCACCCAGCAGACCAGCCTATCACAGCCTGGCTAGTGCGGCCGCTTGCGCCCGGCAGTTCATTGATAAATGCTGGATTTAGAGATGACTACAAGAGTATGCCACCTACACGGCAGAGCCTGGCAAGCTACCCGTGTCGTATTTGATATGCTAGATACCAGTCACAATTATGGACCTCATTCCCATGACCTGATGGAATGGTTTTGAGGCTCTTTATGTTCCTGGAGCAAGCAGGTGCCCTTGGGCTCTTCTTGCATGAGACAGGTCATATGGAGATGTTACTGGTGCCCGCTCGAGCAAATCGATGATGAACGGGAAGACAGTGATACAGTGATACAGTGAAGTATGTATTTCCTGAGCACATGATGTTCCCATTTCTTCTTCCTTAAACACAAATACCTCACCTAAGTAGCCTTAACCATAAAGGCAAAATCCACTCACTGTAAAGAGACAGAAAACAAGGGGTTACTTTATGATGGCATCATTGAGCTCCCATAGGTCTAGCCACTTCAAACCCCATAGCTAAAGCTACTTTTTGGGCAGGGTCTCTGTTCAGACAGCATATTCTCTCTGGAATGGTCCCAAACCCTCCTGAGTTAACACTCTCGGCAATAATATCCTCATCACGGAAGAGGCCCCAGCAAAACCATATGAATAATCTTTAAATAAGAAGATCAAAATCTTATTTGACCTAGCACCCGCTTTGGGGGTGTTAGGGGAGGAAAGAAATAAAAGCCATTCAGCTCCTTTCTGGAAAACTGTCTTTAAAAAACTAAAATAAAAAACCAGACAGTTTTCCTCAGTTGCACCAGAGGATAGGATCAAAGCCCTGGGTGATTCCAGTCCCCCCCCCAATCCCCGTGTCCGAAGCAGTATCCTCCCCACCTTTAGAAATTGACCTCATCAGTTCCCACAACTTTCTTAGGCTATATCTCAATAACCTCTGATAGCCCTTAACTTACTTGCTGCACCCAACTTCTTTTATTCCTTTATTGGAGTGGGGGCACCCGAATGTGTCTCAGGATTTAATCCTGGCTCTAAGCACAGGGATCACTCCTGCTGGTACTCCTGGGACTATATAAGGTGCTAGGGGACTGAACCAAGGTCAGCAGCCCTGCTCGCTGTACTATCTAGCCATGCACAATTAGTAAATGTCTATATTAACCCTAAAACAAATGACAAATAACCACCTTCTCCATTTTTTCCCCTTTCCTAGACTAAAGGCATACATCTAACCAATAATCTTAGACTTCTCCATCCTCAATTCTCAGATGTCACAATATGATTTTATTTTCCTAGATTATCTCAGGAGAAACTTTAAACAACAATGAATTAAAACTTGTGGAAAGTGAACACTGTAACTAGCGTTCTGCGTCAAGTAAACAAGATATAAGTAGTATTTAATACATAAAAGATTAGGGGCCCCAGATAGTACAGCAGGGAAGTTGCTTGTCTTGCACAGAGTCAACATGTGTTAGATCCCTAGCATCCCATATGATCCCCTAAATGCCACCAGGGGTAATTCTAAGTGCAGAGCCAGAAGTAAGCCTTGCCATTCTCTGGGTGTAAGCCAAAACAAAGTAAAACAAAAAAGATGTTTAACAAATCTTCTGGAGCAGAAAGAGCTTTAAATCTTTAAAAGGAAAATAAAAACTCAGGTCTGGAGAGATAGTACAGCTGAAGCAGGAAAATTAGAGGCAGAAGGGGAGACTACAGACAGGATCATCAAGTGACCATCTAGGAGATAAGCAAAGATAAGCGGGCCATAAATCACAAGTTAGGACAAAGGAACAGGGCAAGTCTGATCAGGGTCACAGAAATAATGCATGAATGTCTATATGAATCCTAAAACAAATGACATTAATCACTGATAGTATTAATTATGTATATGTCAGCAACCATGTTAGTACCCACTGTGTCAGATGAAAAACATTTCCCTCATAATGATACAGCTGCAGCTAAGGTGGAGAATGCCAGGTAACTTTGAAGCCTAGGTGAAGAACACCAGAACATTTTAGCCAATTAGCCAATCAAAAAGGGGATGAACCCAGGCCAGTGCAGGCCGGCTGCCTGCAAGGCAAATCTTTCATGAATGAGAGTGGAGTAGACTATGTGGGACAAGACAGGGAAGTTTTACACCGAACTTGTAGCATTGAAGACAGGACCAGGACATTGTTCATTGGTAATAGAGAGGCCAAGGCATCTGAGGAGAGACTTGGAACCATCTGTACAATAAACTAACTTTCCTTTTGCAGTTTTTTTTTTTTTTTTTTGCTTTTTGGGTCACACCCGGCAACGCTCTGGGGTTACTCCTGGCTCTACACTCAGGAATTACTCCTGGCAGTGCTTGGGGGACCATATGGGAGGCCCGGAATGAACCCAGCTGCCTGCAAGGCAAACGCCCTACCCGCTGGGCAGAATTTTGTATGCAAATCTTTCATGCAATTCTCAAGAACCCTCTAGCACAGGAAAATCCATTTTCACGTTAATATATGTGGCGACTCTGGTAGGATATTCAGCTGTGGACTTCTTTCGAGTTAACAATATAATATAGCCAGTAGCTAGTCAATAAAAACTTTGAGAACTGCATTCCAGACTCAGCCCATTTTGGCCATAGGCAAGTCAAGTCACAGTGCAAAAATGCATGTATTTTGCAGAAATCAATGCAAAAATCAATTCTTTAATTTCTGAAATTTACTATAAGTTTACGTTTTCATATTTGGGGGGAAGACTTCTGACAGACTGGATAATAAAGAAATGTGTCAATAAATAGAAGCGTATAAGAAATGATACCTTTGAAAGCACCTGACAAAGATTCAAGGGTTAGAAGCATTGAGAGGTGGGTGAGAATTCGAACTCTGTCACAAGCTCCAGCAGACAGCTAACTTTCTGAGCAAATACAAAAATAGGAACACCTTGAAGTTGGAGTTCATCTTATGTGTCATTTAATTCTATCCATTTCTTTTAAATGCCATTATGGGTTTTAGCTCCTTTTTTTAACCTTCATGATCCAAAGAGCAGTATCTCAGAATCTGGAAAATGTTAGTATTTCTGGCACATTATGTATAGTTAACATTTTAAACTATATAGTTCATGAAAATATTGAGATGATGGTTCTGTGAGTTCTGTGTAGAGCAATACGTAATTCTTATATTATGGAAACTCTGGCAGAACCTCCTGAGGTCCCCAGTGAGAAAACAAATAGAATCAATTCAGTATTTAAGACAATTTGCCAAGGATGGTTATCAGTAATGTGAACAAAGGAAGTTGCCTCAGAAAAAGTTTTAGAGAAGAAATAAAAACACAAACTCCTTGTCACATGCTTGGCTTCTGGGACAGAAACGCCAGATGGTGCTCCCCACTAAAGCCATTGCCTACTGACATGGTCTAGGAGCGGGCACAGAGGTCCATGAGCTATAAAAAGAATCAGGGAACTCCTGCCAAAAAGGAACAATTGTAATTCAGGTTTCTGCTTAACCCTAGAACACTCCTCACAAGCAGTCATTCAGAATTATCCCCAACTCATTGCTCCTGAAGCCACTTAAATTATTGCACTTATCTGAGTTTTGAGTCATTGAAAGTTTAAAGTGTAGGATTTTACAAGTGACTGAAAATGGAATCATATTTATGTTGAAATAATTAGATAACAACATTAGAGCCTTCCTTTTTTATTACTATCTTAACGTTTACAGTAATTTGCAAATGCCTCCAAGCAAAGAAAATTCAGAATGAGCAATGTTTCTTTTTAATTTTCTTCAGTTCTATATTCCTATTTCTATCAAGGACATTTTAGAGTCTCTGGGCCTTACTGAAACTAGTAGACTATCAATGAAAGGGAAGCCGAAGAAAATTAAAACAAAAGTAGGGAATATTGTCAATACATCAATGCTGTGTATAGACTCTTTGTTAGATTTGTTCTTTGATTCTCCAAGGTAAATTTTGTATTGTTGTGTACCTGAAGTCAAGCAGGAATTGAAAACACTTGCTATTTAAGGGACATCTGAAGAGCATGATTAGAAAATTTATCCAAACAAAATGTTGTGGGATTTATAAGTATGTTTATATGGTAGGATGATTTCAAGGATTTTTTTTAAAGGCAACTTGATCACTTGACATCCCTTATTCATCAATTTGCTTGAGCAGGTGCCAGGAACATTTCCATTTGAGCCTATCAAGTGCCAGTGTAGCCCAATGGCATCTGCTTGCTTCACGAATACGAAGAGCCTCAAACTGTTCTTTCAGGATCTTGACAAAGAAGTCTGACCATCTTTAGGTGGGCAGCCACGTGATCTTTTGATCTCCAGTGGAATCCAGTCGGTAAAGGCTCTAGTCCAGCGGTTGTCTCCAAATCACATTACATGTCCAGCCCATCTGATTTTTCGATACCTTGGCAAACGAGACCGTGTGCCTAACTTTGGATCATCAACAGAGGTCGGAACTCTGGATTCCTTCTCTCATTTGAGTGAGGTGTGATATTCTAAGCATAGCTCTTTCACTTCCTCTTTGGGAGACCCAAATCGTGTTCTCATCCTGCTTTCATAGGGCCCAGTCCCTGAGGTGTATGATAATGCAGGGAGAACGGTGGAGTCAAAGAGATGTGCCCAGAGCTGGAGGTTCTTTGAGCTTTTAGCTATTTCTTCGATGCTCTTGAAGGCATTACATGCCGCTCTTCCTCCTGTCCCGCTCAGGTTTTAGGCCGTTCATGATGTTGAGTTCTCGACCTAGGAATACATAACTCTTGAGCTTATTCACCAATGTGGCAAGATACAAGCCTCAGGCATCCAAATGCTTACTAACATCCAAGTTCGCAAAACAGTGCAGAGAAGCGATAAAGGAAGACCTCAAAGAGAGAAGAGCAGAAATACTTGCCGATGCAGCAGAAGCCAGGAAAAGCATTTGCAACACCCGCCTGTCCTTTGCCAAGTATAAGACCAAGATGACTGTCATCTAATGTCCTGACTCATCACATCTTCCAGAAAGTCAATGGAGAGGATTATCCATGACTTCTAATCGGATCTTTTGATAGTCACATCCACGTGCCCACATACCAAATTCCACAGGATGGATATGTTGTTCACAACATTCTCCCTTCTGAAATCTGACATGTCATTTCTTTGGTAAAGAAGTGAACACCGTCTAGTCCAGACAAAGTTAGAACAAAACCCTGAAGAATCTGCTGTCAGTACTCATCAATACAGTGACTCGGCTCATCATATGCTACCTGTCTGAATGCAAGGTGCCCTCCCAATGGAAAACTAGCAGGACAGTTCTACTATCCAAGAATGGAGACATCCACGACATTGGCAACTATCGCCCTATCTGCTGATTGTCGGTCATCTACAAGCTGGTCACTCGAGTCATCCTGAACAGGATTGGCAGAACATTAGATGAAGGACAACCATGCGAGCAAGCTGGCTTCTGAAAAGGATTCAGCACAATCGACCATATCCACACGGTAACCAAGCTCATTGAGGTTTGTAGGGAGTTCAAGATACGGCTCTGTCTCTAAGTAATTAGACCAGAGAGAAATGCTATTTGCCTCCAAGCAAGCAAGCATGGCTCCATGATAACTCAAAGACAACTAAATACAAAACTACCGTGAAGTAGACAAGACTCTTGTGAAGGCTTGGGGTAATATTTAACTGGTATTAGTATAGTCTTTTTTTTTTTTAATTTTTTATTGTACCACCGTGAAACATAGAGTTACAAAGGTGTTCATAATTGGTTCTTGGTAATACAGTATACCAGCACCCATCCCTCCACCAGTGCCCCATTTCCACCACCAATGTACCCCACCCCCTCCCGCCCACCCCTCATGCTGCCTTAATAGCAGGTACCCCAGTTACCTCTCTTTCTCTCTCTCTCTCTCTCTCTGCCTCTGCATCTCTCTCCCTCTTATTTCACACATTGTGGCTAGCCCTGCAGATATTTAGAGTTTATTACTTAAGTCTCTTTGTGTATATTCAATGGTGAGTTATAATCTGCCATTACCATTTCCCACATTTAGTAAAACACTGGTATCTATTTATGTCGTATAAATGAATGCGGTCATTCTATATCTGTCCTTTTCCTTCTGACTAATTTCACTCAGCATGATAGTCTCCATGTCCATCCATTTGCAGGCAAATTTCATAATTTCATCTTTTCTGACAGCCGCATAGTATCCCATAGTGTAGATGAACCACAGTTTCTTTAGCCAGTCCTCTGTTCTCGGGCATTTAGGTTGTGTCCAGATCCTAGCTATAGTGAACAGCGCAGAGATGAATAAAGAAGTACAGATAGTGTTTCTGCTATGTGTTTTTCGGTCTCTCAGATATATTCCCAGGAGTGCTATTGCTGAATCAAATGGGAGCTCAATATCTAGTTTTCAGAGGAAGAATGCCCATATTGTTTTCCAAAAGGGCTGGACCAGTCGGCACTCCCAACAACAGTGGATGAGAGTCCCTTTTTCCCCACATCCACGCCAGCACAGTTGTTCTTGCTGTTTAAGGATGTGTGCCAGTCTTTGTGGTGTGAGATGGTACCTCATTGTTGTTTTGATTTGCAACTCCCTGATGACTAAAGATGAAGAACACTTTTTCATATGCCTTTTGGCCATTCGAATTTCTTCTTTTTGGAAGCTTCTGTTCATTTCTTCTCCCCATTTTTTGATGGGGTTGGCTGTTTTTTTCTTGTGGAGTGCTACCAGTGCCTGATATATCCTGGATATTAACCCCTTGTCAGATGGGTACTGGGAATATCCTTTCCCACTCTGTGGATTGTCTTTGTATCTTGGTCACCGTTTCTTTTGAGGTGCAGACGCTTTTTAGTTTTATATAATCCCATTTGTTTATCTTTGCTTCCATTTGCTTGGTCAGTGGTGTGTCGTCATTAAAGATACTTTTTGTTTCAATGTCAAGAGCGTTTCTCCTATGTTTTCTTCGATGTACCTTATAGATTCATGTCTGATGTTGAGATCTAGAATCCATTTTGATCTGACTTTTGTGCATGGCGTTAGAAGGAGGTCTAAGTTCATTTTTACATGTAGCTGCCCAGTTTTCCCAGCATTTCTTTCCCAGCATTTGTTGAAGAGGCTTTCTTTGCTCCACTTAATATTTTTTGCTCCTTTATCGAAGATTAAGTGGTTGTATATTTGAGAATGTGTTTCAGGATACTCAGTTCTATTCCATAGGTCTACAGGTCTGTCTCTATACCAATACCACACTGTCTTAATTACAACTGCTCTGTAGTAGAGCTTGAGGTTGGGGAAAGTGATACCTCCCATGTTCTTTTTCCCAAGGATTGCTTTAGCTATTCGTGGGGTTTTATTTATTATTCCATACAAATTTCAGGAGTGTTTGTTCAATTTCTTTGAAGAACATCATGGGTATCTTTATAGGGACCGCATCGAATCTGTATAAAGCTCTAGGGACTATTACCATTTTGATAATGTTAATCCTTCCGATCCATGAGCAGGGAATATGTCTCCATTTCCTCAGGTCTTCTTTTATTTCCTGAAGTAACGTTTTGTAGTTTTCTTTGTAGAAATCCTTTACATTCTTTGCCAAACTGATTCCTAGTTATTTGACTTTCTGCGGCGCAATTGTGAATGGGATAGTTTCTTTGATGTCCCTTTCTTCTCTTTCACTGTTTGCATATAGGAAGGCCATTGACTTTTGAGTATTGATTTTGTACCCTGCTACTCTGCTATAGGAATGTATTATTTCTAGGAGCCTCTTGGTAGAGAGTTTCGGGTTTTCCAGGTATAATATCATGTCATCTGCAAATAGTGATAACTTGGCTTCTTCCCTTCCTATCTGGATGCTCTTAATGTCTTTTTCTTCCCTGATTGCTATGGCAAGTACTTCCCGTACTATATTGAATAGAAGTGGTGAGAGTGGGCAGCCTTGTCTTGTCCCTGATCTTAAGGGGAAGGCTTTCATTTTTCCCCATTGAGAATGATGCTCGCTGTGGGCTTGTAGTAGATGGTCTGGATTATCTTGAAGAAGGTTCCTTCAATCCCCATTTTAAGGAGAGCTTTCATCATGAACGGGTGTTGAATCTTGTCAAATGCCATCTCTGCATCTATTGATATCATCATATGGTTTTTATTTTTCTTTTGGAAAAATAAAATGATGTATTATGTTGATTGACTTGAGGATGTTGAACCATCCTTGCGTTCCTGGGATGAATCCCACTTGGTCATGGTGTACAATCTTTTTGATGACTCTTTGAATTCTATTTGCTAGTATTTTGTTGAAGATCTTAGCATCTGTATTCATCAGGAAGATTGGTCTGTCGTTTTCCTTTTTGTGGCATCTTTGTCTGCTTTGGGTATCAGGGTGATATGTGCCTCGTAACAGCTATTTGGGAGTGTTTCTGTTTCTTCAATTTGCCGGAAGAGCTTAAAAAAGAATTGGGAGTAGGTCCTCTTTAAAGGTTTTGTAGAATTCACTGGTGAATCCATCTGGACCTGGACTTTTGTGTTTGGGGAGACTTTTGATTACCGATTCTATTTCCTCGATGGAGATAGGTTTGTTGAGGTATTCCAAATCTTCTTGTTGCAGACTTTGGAAGCTATAGGAATTCAGGAATTTGTCCATTTCTTCTAGGTTCTCTTGTTTTGTGGCATACAGGCTCTCATAGTAATTTCTGATGATCCTTTGTATTTCTGTGGTTTCTGTTGTGATGTCCCCGTTTTCATTTCTGATTCTATTTATTTGGGTTCTCTCTTTTCCTTTTCTTACAAGTCTTGCAAGTGTTTTGTCAATCTTGTTTATTTTTTCAAAGAACCAGCTTTTGGTTTCGTTGATCTTCTGAATTGTTTTTTGACATTCCATCTCATTGATTTCTGCTCTAAGTTTTATTATTTCTTTCTTTCTGCTTGGGTTGGGCTCCTTTTGTTGATCACTCTCTAAGATCTTAAGTTGTGAAGTCAGACTGTTTTTGATGGCCTTTTCTTCTTTTCTGATCAATGCTTGAAGAGCTATTAACTTGCCTCTTAACACTGCTTTCACTGTATCCCACAAGTTCTGGTAATTCGTGTCTTCAGTCTCATTTGTTTCCAGGAATCTTTGGATTTCCTCTTTGATTTCTTTTATGATTTGCTGGTTGTTCAGCAGTGAGCTGTTTAGTTTCCAGGTACTTGGTATTGGTCTCCATTTTTGTGTACAATTAACTTCTATTTTCAGTGCCTCATGGTCTGAAAAAATAGTTGGCACAATTTCTATCTTCTTGATTTTATGGAGGTATGATTTATGGCTCAGCATGTGATCTAATTTGGAGTATGTTCGATGTGCACTGGAGAAGAAAGTATATTCAGCTTTTTGGGGATGAAATACCCTGTATATGTCTACCAGCCCTCTTTTTTTTCCATCTCTTCTTTTAGGGCCAGTATTTCCTTGGTAAGTTTCAATCTTGTTAATCTATCCAGGGTTGATAGAGCAGTGTTGAAGTCTCCAACTACAATTGTGTTGCTGTCAATGTCTTCTTTGAAGTCTATTAGTAGTTGTTTTAGGTATTTTGCTGGCCCCTTATTGGGTGCATATATGTTTAATAGCGTGATTTCTTCCTGATATATGCATCCCTTGACTATTAAGAAGTGACCTTCACTGTCCCTTCTGACCTTCTTCAGCCTGAAGTCTATGTTGTCAGATACCAGTATGGCTACCCCAGCCTTTTTGGATGGGTTATTTGAATGAAGGATTGTTTTCCAGCCTTTTATTTTGAGCCTGTCTTTGCTCCAATTGTTCAGGTGTGTTTCTTGAAGGCAGCAGAATGTCGGATTCAAATTTTTGATCCATTGTGCCACTCTGTGTCTCTTAACTGGTGCATTTAGACCATTGACATTGAGAGAGATTATTGTTATGGGATTTTGTGCCATCTTTCTGAATAGGTTGGTTGTTCTTATGGGTTTTGTCTCGTCTTATAGTACATCTTTCAGTCCTTCTTTTAAGGTTGGTTTTGATTTTACAAAATTCCTAAGCTGTTGTTTATCCAAGAAGTTGTATATCTGTCCTTAAAATCTGAGTGAGAGTTTAGCCAGATAAAGAATTCTTGCTGAGGCATTCATTTCATTAAGTTTTTTTACTATATCCCACCACTGTCTTCGGGCTTGGAGGGGTGTCTTCTGAGAAGTCTACTGAAAGTCAAATGGATGCTCCTTTGTATACAGTTTCCTTCTTTGATCTTGCTGCCTGAAGAATTATGTCTCTGTCTATGGCATTCATTACTTTGTCTAGGATGTGTCTTGGGGTCTTTCTATTGGGGTCTCTTCTTGCTGGTACATGTCGGGCTTCTTGGATCTGGATGCCTTCGTCCTTTAACTTCGGGGAACTTTTCAGCCAGGATGTTTTTAACTATTTTAATTTCCTTGGGGTTACTTTCCTGTCCCTATGGGACTCCGATGATTCTTATGTTGTTCCGCCTGGCTTCATCCCATTGTTCTCTGTTCCATTGCTGATAGATTTTCCGGTCTTTTTCCATCTTATGTAGATCTCTGAGTGCTTTCTGCAGCTCATCTTCTGTCTCACTGATTCGCTCTTCCGCTGCTGTCATCCTACTGTTGAGAGCCCCGATTGTGTTTTTCATTTCTTCTACTGAGTTTTTAAACGATGATATTTCTATTTGCATGGTTCTCATTTCTGCTCTCATTTCCTCCCGTAGTTTATTGACTGCCCTTTCAACTGCTTCGTTTACGTTCTCCTGTATTTTATTGGACATCTGCTCCATTTTTTCGTTGAGCTCCTTAAACATCTTACCAATTTCTTCTCTAATTTCATTGTCAGAGAAATCATGCACATCCGTATTCTTTTTTGAGTCTTCAGGGTCGATTCCTTCATCTGTTCTTTGAGCTGCGGATCTGCGTTGTTTCCCCATGGTGTTGTGGTGTTCAGGGATAGATTCCTCTGGTGTACTGTTTCTTTTTTCTTGAGGGTATTACCTTCCCTTGGTGTTGAATTTCCTAGTTTTTGTATTAATAAGCGGCCGCATTAGCGGCCACCCCTTCGCCTCACACCCCAGGGAGGTTACCTGAGGTGGAGTCAGGCCGGTGTGAGAGTTCAAAATGACTGTTTACTTCCGGTACCGCTCGGACTTCTGGGGGTTGTAGTTCCACCTTCTGCCGAAACCTGGGGCTCTACCACAAACCCAGGCACCCGCCCGGCCAGCCGCACACCCCAGGGAGGCTGCCTGGAGGCGGAGTCAGGCTGGTGTGAGAGTTCAAAATGACTGTTTGCTTCCGGTTCCGCTCGTACTTCTGGGGTTGTAGTTCCACCTTCTGCCGAGACCTGGGGCTCTACCACAACCCCAGGTGCCCACCCAGCGAGCTGTACACCCCAGGGAGGTTACCTGAGGTGGAGTCAGGCCGGTCGGTTTCCTTTATTTGAAAACAATTCCTTAAGCGTGTCCACGGCGTCCTTGGATCCGCCTTCTCCGTGTATTCTGGAAAGCAGCCGTTTTTGATGTCCGAGTAAAATCGACCTTGGGAGCGGTGCTTTTCCCAGGCTAGGGTGTTGGTTTATCTCTGTTAGGTTAGGTTCAGATGCAGATGATCTCTGTCCGATGATGATTAGGCCAGACGATGTTCGTCGGGCCCACCCCAGGACGCCAGATGTCGGGGAAGCGCCGCGGGTTCCCCCTACAGTGTCAGGACAGAAGTTCTCTTCTACCTCCAAGGACGCCGGGAGAACAATGAAAACTCACGAGTCCAGTGCAGTTCCAAAAATGGCTTTTAATAGTACAAAAGCTCTTCCACAGCACTCCAATATAATGAACAAACTATAGCTCTCGACCGAACTTAGACCATACAAAAGAGCCTAAGTCTCCCACCAAAAGAGAGAGATCTCACCCGAGCTGAGTCCTACTCAGAAGAAGGAGCAAAAGGCCAAAAGCCAAAAGCCAAAAGCCGCAGGAGCCGAAAGCTAAAGGCTGAGGAACCAAAAGGCAAAAAGGTCTAGTATAGTCTTTGGTACAGAGACATGCCATCTCAGAAACACCCTTCTCTACCCTATAAAGGCATTTCCAGGCAGATCAAGACTCAAGACATTAGGTGAGGTGCTGAGAGAAGTTACCTGAGGGCATTTGAACCTCCCTAATAGGGGAGGTCTGAGTTGCGAGGGGATAAAACTAGGCTGCTTCCTCTTTCTCTCTCTCTTTTTGGGCTCTCTCTTTGTGAGTTTGCACCCTTCTTGGGAGTCTTGTTTTTTGTCTCCTTTCTACAGGGCCATTACACGTGGTGGTCACCATATTGGCCTACACATGGCTGGGGTTCTAGCTGGGAATCCTAAGCACCGGGTTTTCCCTATTGCTGATTTGTATGCCTGAAGCTGTCATAAGTAAAGCCTTTTAAAACTGCATCGGATTCCTGAGTCTTCATCCATTCCCGCTGGCCTGGAGGTAGAAGGGAACTCACTTCCGGACACTGTCGGGGACCCGGCAGCATTCCTCGACAGTTTTTCATGTGCCTATTGATCATTTGTCTTCAGCTAAGTGTCTGTTCATTTCCTCTACCCGTTTTTCAATAGAGTTTTGTTTTATAGCTGTGGATTATTTTGAGTTCATTATATATCCTGGATAAAAAACCTTTATCTAATGTGTTGAGTGCGAATATATCTAGTTAGCATTACTAGCTGTGGCTTTTTTTTTCCTTTATGGGTCACACCCAGCAATACTCAGGGGTTACTCCTGGAAGTACTTGGGGAACCATATGGGATGCCGGGGATCAAACCCAGGGGGTCGCGTGCAAGGCAAATGCTCTACCCACTGTACTATCGCTCCTGCCCCACTGTGGGTTTTTTGTTGATGAACATTACTACCTTGGAGGAAGGGTCCTACCCCCCCATTTTGTTGAGGATTTTTAATCATGAATGGATGCTGGATATTATCAAAAGCTTTATTGCATCAATTAACACAATCATATGATTTGAATCTTTCCTTTTATTGATGTGGTATATTATGTTTATTGATTTGCATCGGTTAACCATCCTTGCTTCCCTTGGAATGAATCTCACTTGATTACAGTATATAATTTTTATACAAGCTAGATTTGTTTCACTAAGATTTTGTTAAATATTTTTGAACCACTGTTCATTAGGAAAAAGTGAAATTTTTATAGCTGCTTTGGAAAGGGAGACATACCCTAAAGAAAGCAAACATGACCATTCACTATTCAGCTCCCCTCCAATGCAAGTCTACCAAAAAATAAGCACTTTCACAGGTTGAAAAGATAGGCTTGGAATGTAACCAAATATTTCATACAAAACTTCTAAGCTCAGAAAATTCTAACACTGTAGAACTCCCACCACCCCCAGCAAGTATGAAGACAAGTACATTAGGCACTACGAAGAAAGAAAAAAGTAGGTCATTTAAAACTGAAAGAAAAAATGTATTCACTTCAAACTTCACTATAGACAGTCAGAAGCTGTATTATGAAATAATGTCTTACAACTCTGACGAGTTCATTTACAACTAAAATCGAGAAATATCAGACCTGTATATGTTCAGGGCATTTGTTGCACATTTTCTTTCAAACGGTATGTGAAAAGAGCTTCCAACAAAATAAAGATATAAAATAAAAAAACAGTACCTCCAACTTAAAAGATATGAAAAGAGAATGACAAATCTTTGCCTGCCAGTCAAACAGAGGTTCATACTAAACCATAGAAAGTTTAACAGGAAGGGCATTTGAGCATGCGCAGGGGTGGGGAGTAAGGATTGCTTTTCCTTGGCACTACTGATGGTCATGCGTAATAATCTTCCCAGTGCCGGCTACTCTCCTTTTTGCTCCAGCTGCATATCCCACTACCCTGCTCTGCTCTGCCTCCTGGAAAGAAGCACATCAGTCTTGCTCTTCAGCTTCTCTGGGTTTTGCCTTTTGGCAAAGAATTGTTACCCACTGGAGCTGGTTAATCTTTTCTTCATTAGCTATTTATTTAACAGCTTAAGCAGGTACATTTTTTTTTGCACTTTGGGTCACACCCGGCAATGCTCAGGGGTTTCTCCTGGATCTGCACTCAGGAATTACTCCTGGCGGTGCTAGGGGATGATATGGGATGCCGGGGATCGAACCCGGGCCAGCACAGGCCGGCCCCATGCAAGGCAAAAACCTTACCCGCTGGACTATCACTCCAGCCCCATGCAGGTACATTTCACTGTACAGCAGCAGTCACAGAAATAGAAACTTTCGAGTCTGTTAACACAGTGGTGACTATGCTAATTGTGTTCCATTTTAACTGTGCTCCCAGTCTCTTGTTGTTCTTCAGTACTACTCTTTCTATACACACCTACATAGTCTGTTCAGGGATCAACTGCTTTACCACTTGTGCCCCACCAGCTAGTTGTTGAATGTGCATCCCTGAGCACTGCCATTTCTCCTTCTCGGGCATGAGTGGAATGAGACCTTTCCAATGTCCTACATTTATATTCTACTTATCCCAGCTAGCTGATCTCTATCTGACTGTTTAAAATAATCATCTATTCAATCAGGGAAGAAAAAAGACATTAAGGGCATCTGGATAGGAAGAGAAGAAGCCAAGTTGTCACTGTTTGCAGATGACATGATATTATGCCTGGAAAACATGAAACTCTCTACGAAGAGGCTCATAGAAATAATACATTCCTATAGTAGAGTGGCAGGGTACAAAATCAATACCAAAAATGCAATGGCCTTCCCTATATGCAAACAGCGAAAGAGAAGAAAGGGACATTAAAGAAACTATCCCATTCACAATTGTGCCGCAGAAAATCAAATACCTAGGAATCAGTCTGACAAAGAATGTAAAGGATCTCTACAAAGAAAACTACAAAACGTTACTTCAGGAAATAAAAGAAGACCTGAGGAAATGAAGACACATTCCCTGCTTATGGATTGGAAGGATTAACATTATCAAAATGGTAATACGCGCTAGAGCTTTATACAGATACAATGCAGTCCCTATAAAGATACCCATGATGTTCTTCAAAGAAATTGAACAAACACTCCTGAAATTTGTATGGAATAATAAACCCCCACTGAATAGCTAAAGGAATCCGTGGGAAAAAAGAAGATGGGAGGTATCACTTCCCCAACCTCAAGCTCTACTACAGAGCAGTTGTAATTAAGACAGTGTGGTATTGGTATAGAGACAGACCCGTAGACCTATGGAATAGAACTGAATATCCTGAAACACATTCTCAAATATACAACCACTTAATCTTTGATAAAAGAGCAAAAAATATTAAGTGGAGCAAAGAAATCCTCTTCAACAAATGGTGCTGGGAACACTGGGCAGCTACATGTAAAAAATGAACTTAGACCTCCTTCTAACACCATGCACAAAAGTCAGATCAAAATGGATTATAGAGCTCAACATCAGACATGAATCTATAAGGTACATCGAAGAAAACATAGGAGAAACACTATGACACCAAAACTAAAAGTATCTTTAAAGACGACACATCACTGACCAAGCAAATGGAAGCAAAGATAAACAAATGGGATTATATAAAATTGAAAAGCTTCTGCACCTCAAAAGAAACAGTGACCAAGATATAAAGACAATCCACAGAGTGGGAAAGGATATTCACCCAATACCCATCTGACAAGGGGTTAATATCCAGGATATATCAGGTACTGGTAGCACTCCACAAGAAACAGCCAACCCCATCAAAAAATGGGGAGAAGAAATGAACAGAAGCTTCCAAAAAGAAGAAATTTGAATGGCCAAAAGGCATATGAAAAAGTGCTCTTCATCTTTAATCATCAGGGAGATGCAAATCAAAACAACAATGAGGTACCATCTCACACCACAGAGACTGGCACACATCCAAAACAGCAAGAACAACCGGTGCTGGCGTGGATATGGGGAAAAAGGGGACTCTCATCCACTGTTGGTGGGAGTACCGACTGGTCCAGCCCTTTTGGGAAAACAATATGGGCATTCTTCCTCCGAAAACTAGATATTGAGCTCCCATTTGATCCAGCAATAGCACTCCTGGGAATATATCTGAGAGACCGAAAAACACATAGCAGAAACACTATCTGTACTTCTTTATTCATCTCTGCACTATTCACTATAGCTAGAATCTGGAATCAACCTAAATGCCCGAGAACAG
The DNA here is from genome assembly GCA_021461705.1 of Cryptotis parvus. Taxonomy (NCBI): domain Eukaryota; kingdom Metazoa; phylum Chordata; class Mammalia; order Eulipotyphla; family Soricidae; genus Cryptotis; species Cryptotis parvus. The sequence continues at coordinate 32,940 of JAJIBD010026533.1, forward strand.
AAAACTTGCTAAGGAAACTGTGGTTCATCTACACTATGGGATACTATGCAGCTGTCAGAAAAGAAGAAATTATGAAATTTACCTGCAAATGGATGGACATGGAGACTATCATGCTGAGTGAAATTAGTCAGAAGGAAAAGGACAGATATAGAATGACTGCATTCATTAATAGGATATAAATAGATACCAGTGTTTTACTAAATGTGGGAAATGGTAATGGCAGATTAAAACTCACCATTGAATATACACAAAGAGACTTAAGTGATAAACTCTAAATATCTGCAGGGCTAGCCACAATGTGTGAAATAAGAGGGAGAGAGATGCAGAGACAGAGAGAGAGAGAGAGAGAGAGAGAGAGAGAGAGAAGAAGCGGGGGTACCTGCTATTGAGGCAGCTTGGGGTGGGGAGGAAGGGGTGGAGTACATTGATGGTGGAAATGGGGCACTGGTGGAGGGATGGGAGCTGGAATACTGTATTACCAAGAACCAATTACGAACACCTTTGTAATTGTATGTCTCAAGATGGTATAATTAAAAAAAAATTAAAAATTAGAAAAAAAAAGCAAAAAAAAAATCAGCTATTTCATTTAGATTATCTGGGACTCCACCCAGTGCTCTCTTCCACAGTAACAGGATCACCACCAAACAGAAGATGGGGAAGAGAAAAGTGAGAGTGCCAAGAGGTCTGAGTATGAAATTCTTTTCTCCACGGCAGTCTAACAGAACTTTCTTTATACTCCAGTTTCTATCCTATCACAGTCTCTTGGATGCTTTTCAATAGCACATAGATTCCCATTCACCTTCTGTAACCTCTAATTTACCACTTGGAGTGTGTGTGTGTAATATATGCATATGTCTATAAATATATATATACATATATATATTCTACGTAAAGGATCCTATTGGATGGTATCTGAAAGAACTCCCCAATTAAAAAAACTCATTCTACTACATAAAATTAAATTTAGTTAGGTGATATCATCTACATTCCCATTTTTACAAAAAACAAACCATCTAACTGCACTAAAAGTAAAAGTAACTGGAAGAACAAGTATTTTACCTATAAATGCTAGGCAGAGCCAGTCTAGATAAACCAGATGTGGACATTTGCTCTATAATAAAGACTGAACTGATGGAAAGTTATGCAATATTTCACTGTTGTCAACACTAATATTTATTTTTGACATTTTGAAATAAAGCATAAATAGATTCTGTACATAAAATCAAGGAAAATGTGACAACTAAAAATGAAGTCTGACTCTAGCATCCTGTATTGGTAATACAAGCATTACAAGCATCATTGCTGTCTGTGACATTTTAAAAGTGGTGAATTCTCAGGCAAGTTCTAAAAATAAAATTCAATCTTTCCTCAATTTACCCAGGAGTTTTCTGTATTTCCAGAAACATAACTACATCTTAAACTGATACAAAAGATAAATTGCATTTTATAAACAGGAATACTATATGCTCAAATTATTATAAATGGGTTTTTACCTATTTAATTATCCAAACATTCAAATTTCACATAGGAGTGAGGCTTTGCAGGATTCTCAGGATATGCTTTTCAGGATTTCTGGATCCCCTAAAATCTATCCATTAAGTACCTATAAAACTTCCCAATTTCTTGAGAAAACAGTCATCTCCACAATTTTAAATAGTCCACTTCAGGGTATCACTGTTAAGAACCAGTGGTAATATGGAACAACTTAATGAGCCAACTAAAGAAGAAATAGGCAAAGCAAAATTATGCAACTCTCCCCAAATCTGGTTTTGTAAAATTGAAAAGTGCATTGGGTAGATTTGCAATGAGATGTGATTTCACCTTGATCATAGATATCACATTAAGCAGTTCTCAATATCTAGAATCAGCTATTGAGCAAAGTGCAGAGATCTCAGTGACTTTCAAAGCATAAAAAGTTACCCACAAACCATGGGAGCCTTAGGATTAGGTGCTGGTGACAAAAGTTCCAAATTCAAGTGTAGTTGACCCAATACCCCTTAAGTTCTTGAGTATTTTTCTCACCCTACCAAAATTATTGTCTCCTGTCTCTTATACCATCACAAAAGGAGCATGTTTTTTTCAAAAGACAAAGTCAATTTTAATTAAAATATGGGGGTGAGGGTACACTATAAAAATTATAACAAGTAAAATCAAGAAATTAGCATAACTGGTACAACTTTACAAGGAAAAAAATCAACCCCATCAAAAAATGAGGAGAATAAATGAACAGAAGCTTCAGCAAGGAAGAAATTTGAATGGACAAAGGACATATGAAAAATGCTCATCATCATTATCATCAGAGAGATGCAATTCAAACCAACAACAAGATATCATCTCACACCACAGAGACTAGCGCATAACCAAAACTACAAGTGCTGGCGTGAATGTGGGTAAAAGGGGCATCACATCCATTGTTGGTGGGAATGTCGACTTGTACAGCTGATTTGGAAAACAATATGGATATTCCTCCAAAGACTAGAAATTGAGCTCCTATTTGACCCAGCCTTACCACTCCTGTGAATACACCCTGGGAGGCCAAAACACACAGCAGAATTACCATCTGCACTTCTACTTTTAGAGCAGCACTATTCACAATAGCCAGAATCTGGGAAACAACCAGAGTGCCTGAGAACAGATGACTGGATTAAGAAACTGTGGTATATCTACACAATCGAATACTATGCAGCTTTTAGGAAAAAGCGAAGTTATGAAATCTGCCTATAAATGGATGGACGTGGAGAGGATCACGCTAAGTGAAATTAGCCAGAGGGAAAAGTACACATATAGAATGACTGCATTTATTTGCAGGATATAAAAGAATAGCATGATACCAATATCCAAGGCCAAACAAAACATGGATCAGGAGGTCTTGACAGTGGGTAGGAACAACTGCAAATGTGTGGGAGTCAGAAGTTAGGTAACAAGAGAAAGGAAAGTGCACTAATAATTATTGTAAATGATACCCAGAGTAGAATGAGCATTGAAAGTAGGCAAAAGAATATACATGATAACCTCTAACTGTATGTAATTCAAGCCATAGTGTGTAAGGAAAGGAAGAGAGAAAGAGGAAGAAGTAAAACTTGCCTGCCATAGATGCACGCTGGGGGAAGGAATCAGGGGACACTGGTGGAGGGAAATAAGCACTGGTAGAGGAATGGGTGCCAGGAACAATATATAACTGAAACCCAAAACTGAACTATCTCTCAGTAGTAGAATAAAATTTTTTTTAAATAATAATAAAATTCTCTTGATCACTTGACATCCCATTATTCATCGATTTGCTCGTGCAGGCGCCAGTAACATTTCCATTGGACCCTATCACTTGCCAGTGTAGCCCAGTGGCATCTGCTTACTTCCAGAATACGAAGAGCCTCAAACTGTTCATTCAGGATCTTGACAAAGAAGTCTGACCATCGTGTAGGTGGGCGGCCATGTGATCTTTTGGCGTCCCATGGGATCCAGTCGGTAAGGGCTCTAGTCCAGCAGTTGTCTCCAAATCACATTACATGTCCAGCCCATCTGATTTTCGACACCTTGGCAAATGAAATAGCAACCCTGACTCTGGATCATAGACAGAGGTTGGAACTCAGTTCCTTCTCTCACTTGAGTGAGTCGTGATATTCCAAGCATAGCTCTTCGATTCCTCTTTGGGAGACCCGAATAGTGTTCTCATCCTCCTTTCATAGGGCCCAGGGCATGGTGTTAGAAAGAGGTCTAAGTTCATTTTTTTTTTTGCATGTAGCTACCCAGTTTTCCCAGGACCACATCATAAAGAGGCTTTCCTTGTTCCACTTCATACATTTTCTTTATCAAAGATTAACTGATCATATATTTGAGAGTGTGTCAGGATATTGAACTCTATTCCATAATTCTACAGGTCTCAATACCATGCGGTTTTAATTACTACTTCTTTGTAGTATATTTTGAAGTTGAAAAAAGATGCCTCTCATCTTTTTCTCAAAGATTGCTTTAGCTATGGGGGGGGGTGGGGTTGTTCCATACAAATTTCAGGAGTGATTGATCAATTTCTTTGGAAAATGCAATAGATATCCTTATAGGGACCACATTAAATCTGTATATGGCTTTAGGGAGCATTACCATTTTGACAATGTTGTCACTTGTCACTTACCTTCCCATTGCTCACTGATTTGCTCAAGCAGGCACCAGTAACATCTCCATACATCATACATCCTGTTGTGAGTGAGGGTAGCCCAAGGATATCTGCTCGCTCCAGGAAAAACACAGCAGAGCCTGGCAAGCTACCCATGCCGTATGTGATATGCCAAAAACCAGTAACTAGTTGACAATGTTAGTTCTCCCAATCCATGAAGGGATGTGTCTCCATTTCCTCGTGTCCTCTTTTTTATTGAGCAGCATTTTGTAGTTTTCTTTGTACAGGTCTTTAGTATTCTTTGGTAATTCTAAGAATTATCTAATATTTTCAAGGCACAATTGCGAGTGAATTTTTTTTATATCATTGTCTTGTATTTCATTATTTGCCTACAAGAAGGCCATGAACTTTGGTATGGATTTTGAAACCTGCCACTTCAATGCTCAGACCTATTGTTTCTATGAGTTTTTGTAGAGAGTTTAGGGTTCACTAGCTATATAGTGTCATCTGCAAATAGTGATAGCTTGACTTCTTTTTCTATCTGGATGCCCTTAATATCGCTTTCTCTCCTGATTGCTAGGGCAAGTACTTCCAGTACAATATTGAATATAAGTGAGAGCAGGCAATCTTGTCTTGTCCCTTATTTCAGTGGGAAGATTTTTAGGTTTTTCCCCATTGATAATAATGCTTGCTATGGGCTTGTGGTAGATGGTGTGACTATATTGAGGAAATTTTTTTTCAATTCCAATTATATGGCGTTTTTAATATGAACGGGTGTTAGATCTTTTAAAATGCTTAATCTGCATATATATGCTTCCTCTGCATCTGATATGATCAGATGGTCTCTTTTAATTGATATGATGTATTATGTTGATTGACTTGCAAATGTTGAACCATCCATGCATACTCGGGATGAATCCTACTTGGTAACAGTGTGTGATCTTTTTGATCTTTTTGGAGTCTATTTGCTAGTATTTTGTTGAAGATCTTTGCATCTATGTTCATCAAGGATATTAGTCTATAATATTTTTTAATGGTTTCTCTGTGAGCTTCGGGTATCAGGGTGATGTATGCTTCACAGAAACTGTTTGGGAATGTTTCTTTTTCATCTTTGTTGGAAAAGCTTGAAAATTGGCAGTAGGTCCTTGTCAGGGAGTGGCGTCGGGGTCCCCCGACAGTGTTGGGAAGTGAGTTCCCTTCTACCTCCGAGGCCAGCGGGGAATGGATGAAGACTCAGGAATCCGATGCAGTTTTAAAAGGGCTTTACTATCACAGGTTCCAATATACAATCAAAGAGCAGGGAAAACCTCCGGACTCTGGGTTCCCAGCTAGGCCTCAGCCAGGTGTAGGCCAAGATGGCTGCCACCACGTGTTGAGGCCCAACAGAGAATGGAGAGGACGGAGAAGCAAAAACACCAAGGGAAGCCGAAATGGCAAAAAAGGGGGAAAAAAAAGAGAGCTTTTTTTTTTCTTGAAGCTTATTTTATAGCTAGAAATTCGCCCAAATTCCCCAGCCCAGCCCATTCTGAGAGATGAAAATCTAGAGATGAAAACAGGAAAATAGCTCTATAGAAATGTAGCAGCTTCAGGAGACCATCGGGCTGTTTACAAGGACCCAGAGCTAATTAAAAGCCTCCTAGCAGAGCTGGGAGAAGCTATAAGCTAAATGTAACTTCCCCTGGCAGGAAGGCTCAAATGCCCTCAGGTAATTTCTCCCAGCACCTCACCTAATGTCTTGAGCCAAGATCTGCCTGGTATTGCCTTTATAGGTTAAAGGGGGATTTCTGAGATGGCATGTCTCTGTACCAAAGACTAATACTAATGCCAGTTAAATATTTCTCCAAGCCTTCACAAGAGTCTCGTCTACATCACGGTAGTTTTGTGTTTTAGTTATCTTTGAGTTATCAGGGAGCCATGCTTGCTTGCTTGGAGGCAAACAGCATTTCTCTCTGGTCTAATTAGAGATCCAACGTGGCCAGGCAAATATGCTGATAAGATCTAGCTAGTCCCACAATGATTGTGGTAGCATGAGAGAATATTTATACCAGCCAGTATAGAATACATGGTCAGATAAGACTGCCACATTCAGACTTACCCCCCCCATCTATGAAGTGACCTGCAGGAGGCAATCCAGGGCAGATACAAAGGCCTAGGCATTTAGGTGTCCTGTAACAGGTCCTGCTCAAAGGTTTGGAGGAACTCACTAGTGAATCCATTTGGATCTGGGCTTTTGTGTTTAGGAAGACTTTTGATTACAATTTCAATTTCCTCTATAGTGACAGGTTTAGAGCTATCACTGAGCTATCCACTCAGCAGAAGAGCTGATCACAAGCAGAGCCGGGCAAGCTACCCATGTTGTATTTGATATGTCAAATACCTGTAAGAATAATAGACCTCATTCCCATGACCTGATGAAGTGGTTTGAGGCTCTTCCTGTTCCTGGAGCAAGCGGATGCCCCTGCGGTACACTTGCTTGCAATAGGATGTATGGAGATGTTACTGGTGCCTGCTCGATCAAATTGATGATCAACAGGAAGACAAATGATACAAGTGATAGGTTCGTTCAAGTATCCCAAGTCTTGGTTCAGCCTTGGGAATCTATAGGAGTCCAGGACCTTGTCCATTTCCTCTATGTTCTCTTGCTTCATGGAAGACAATCTCTCAAAGTAATCCCTGATAATTTCCAAATTTCTGTGGTTTCTGTTGTGATGCCCCCTTCTCTCTTCAATTCTATTTATTAAGGTTCCTTTATTTGAGTCCTGCAAGTGGCTATCAATCTTATTTATTTTTTCAATGAACCAGCTCTTGGTTTCATTGATTTTTTGATAGTTTTTTGGGACTCCAGCTTGTTGATTTCTTTTTTTTCCTTTTATTTTGGGGGTCACACCTGGCAATGCTCAGTGGTTACTTCTGGCTCTCCACTCAGGAATTACTATTGGCGATGCTCAGGGGACCATATGAGATGCCAGAGATAGAACCCGGGTTGGCTGTGTGCAAGGCAAATGCCCTACCTGTTGTGCTATCTCTCCGCCCCCAGCTTGTTGATTTTATTCCTAAATTTTGCTATTTCTTTCTTACAGCCTGGGTTGTGCTCCTTTTGTTGGTCATTTTCTAAGATCTTAAGCTGTAAATTCAGATTATTTATGTGAGCCCTTTCATCTTTCCTGATGAACACTTGCAGAGCTATAAACTTTCCCTTAACACCACTTTAGCTGTGTATCACAATTCTGATCGCTCCTGTTTCATTCTCATTTGTTTTGAGGACTCTGAATTTACTCTTTTATTTCCTCTGTAACTCATTGTTCAGCAGGGAGTAGTTTGATTTCCAGGTGCTTGGTCAACTCTTCGTTTCTGTGTGTGATTAACTTCTAGTTTCAGTGCATCGCAGTCTGAAAAAAATAAAATGATTTTCTATTTTCTCAATTTTATTGAGGTATGTTTTGTGAGGCAGCATGTGATCTATCTTGGAGAATGTTCATGTGCTCTGGGGAAAATGTATATAAGGCTTTTTGGGGATGAAAAGTACCATATATATCTACTAGCCCTCTTTCATCCATTTTTCCCTTCAGTGTAGTACTTGCTTGGTGAGTTTCAGTCTCACTGATCTATCAAGAGATGAAAAAGCAGTGTTGAAGTCTTGAACTGTAATTGTGTTACTTACAAGACACTTGAAGATTATAGCAGTTGTTTTAAGTATTTTGCTGGCCCCTCATTGGGTGCATATATTTTAGGAATGTAATTTCTTCCAGATCTATGTGCACTTGATTATTAAGACATGGCCTTAACTGTCCCTTCTAACATTTTCAGCCTGAAATCTATGTTATCCAATACTTGTACAGCCACTCTGGCTTTTTGTAGACATTATTTGCATGAAGAATTGTTTTCAGCATTTAACGTTGAATCTGTGTTTGCTCTGACTGTTGAAATGTATTTCTTAAAGGCAGCAGAATGTTGGTTTCAGCTTTTTGAACCATTTTGCCATTCTGTGTCTCTTAACTGGTGAATTTAGACCATCGACATTGAGAAGAGATTATTGTAAAGGTATTTTGTGCCATATTTCTGTGTTGTATTGTTATGCGTTTAGGATTTGTCTTGTTTTATAGTAGCTCCTACAGCCCTTCAAAGTTGATTTTGAGTCTATGAAGTTTCTGAGCTCTTGTTTATCCATGAAGTTGTTTATTTTCCTTCAAGTCTGAATAAGAGTCTAGCCAGGTAAATAATCATTGGTGAGGCCTTCAATTCATTGAGGTTTTGCACTATATCCCACCAATGCCTTCTGGCTTGGAAGGTTTCTTTTGATAGGTCTTCTGTGAATTGAAGGGATGCTCCTTCATATGTAATTTCCTTCTTCTTTTTTTTTTTTTTCATTTAATCATATAACATTTTTTTTTTTTTTTATTTTTTTTTTTTTTTTTTTTTAATTTTTTAATTTTTACAATTACAAAGATATACAATTAAAAAGTTCATATTTGGGTTTTGGTCATATGTAATTTCCTTCTTTGACCTTGCTGTTCGCAGTATTGTTTTTCTTTTTTATGGCATCTGTCATTCTGACTAGGATATGTCTTGGAGTCTTTTTATTAAGATCTCTTTTAGCTGGTAACCTTTGGGCTTTTTACATCTGGATGCCTGCATCCTTTTAGCTCTGGTTAACTTTTCAGCAATGAATGATGTTTTAACTGTTCTGACCTTGTTGGGGTTGTCTCACTGTCCCTCTGGAATGCCATGATTCGTATGTTGTTCCTCTTGGATTCATTCCAGTGTTTTCTGCTGCTGATCCATTTGTCAGTCTCTTTATCTGTTGTATTTCCCTGAGGGCTCATCCTCATTCTCACTGATTCTGTCTTCAGATGTTATTCTATTGTTGAGGACACCCATTGCATTTTTCATTTCCTCTAGAGTTTTTTATTGATTTCTGCTATTATTCCCTCCTGTATTTTACTGACTGCCCATTCCACTGTTAATTTTCCTATCCTCCAGTATTCTACTAGATATTTGTTCCACTGTTTCTTTGAGCTTGTTAAACATCCTCATCATTTCCTCTTTGAATTGTCAGAGAATTTATGTATGTGGGTATTCCGTGTCAGGAATTCAGGAATGGTTTCTTCATCCACTCTTCGAGGCAGGGATCTGTGTTGTCTCCCCATGATGCTCTGGAAGTCTGGAGGTGGAGCCTTCTGGTGCACTGTTTCTCTCTCACTGCATGTAAGGCTCTGGAGATCTTTTAAGGGAGGATTAAATTGAGGCTGAATGTAAAGCCACACCCACCAGCATCATGGGTAGACGCAGCTCTGAAGTCTCAGGTTCAGTAACTTCTGGATTTTGTAACTCTGGGATTTATAGTTCCCGCTTGCCTAGCATATTTGCAGCTGCCAGCTGTTCTCACACATTTGCAGCCATCATGCCGGGCAATTGCTCACTTTTCTCAACTATTCTATTGCTTCTAAGAGGCGAAAATATCATTAGCAGAAACCAATTATCACACTGCAGCTAGAAGAACCAGATGATATATGAACAGGATAAATCTCCCAAACTTGACCCTTCAATAAGAAATAATGCTCAAAGTAAAAAAAAAAAAAAAGAAGAAGAAATGGAGGAAAAGCTTTAGACATCTTGTTTCTGTTTGTGAAGTATTTGCCAAAAGAATTTAAAGCGTTGTTCAGGGTTAAAAGGATTCCCTCTGGGACTGGAGAGAATTGGGACAGCCAACCAAGTTTTGAAAATTCGCAAGGCTTGTTTTTTTTAATTCCATGAATTAATCAAATTAACATCAGAGCCAGAGAGGTAAGTATAATCAGTGGATGGTTGCCTAGTATGCAGCCAACCCCAGTTCAATCCCCAGCATTCCTAAAAAGTCCAGCTAGGAGTGATTCCTGAGTGTGGAACTAGGAGTAACCCCTGAGTATTAACAGATGTGGCCTAAAAGCCAAAGATTTTTTTTATTTAAATAAAAATAAAATATACATGATTTAGCATATTATACCAAAATGCCACATCAATCATTACAATGCATTTATGAATGTTAAACTTAAGTAAATCATACTACCTATCCTTCGTTGTACCTCTTAGGCAAATATTTAACATTTTACACCTCAGAACTGTAATCTATCTGCAAATTAGAAGTTATCAGCTACAGTACATCAGTGAGTTTTCAATTGTTTTATATCTGCAGAGCTGGATGAAAACCAGTCTTAGGCTACCAACCCCATTCAAAACTGAACCACTACCATAGTTTTCTACCAGGTGTTCTGCTTTCAACCTTTTCATTACAGTCTATCCTCAAGGGTGTATGTTAAAGGGATGTCTTATGCACCACGAAAATTTAACCCCTGGACTTTGTGCAATGTACTGGCACTATCCATTCTCAATGATGAATAATAGCATCCATAATTGGGAATTTAAGCAGACCAATTCTTGAATCTGCTCAAATCCATTAACATCATATAACACTTAAAATTCTGAACATCTTGCCAGAGCCTACATAAGCTGACCCATGCCTAGCTCTCGCCAGATTCATGCTCCTACTCAGGACCACTTGCTGTTCTTTATGGGAAGTGTATTTTATTCCACCTCAGAGCTCTTTGCCAGCCCCATTCTTTACATGATTTAATGCTTTACTCTTTCCTCTTCAATTTCTGTTCTTCAGAGAGGCTGTCCATAGTCAGCATCTTTAGTTAGATTTGAGGCCAATCGCATCCCACAGTCACTCTCTAATCCTTGATAGTGCATATACATTTTTTGAGTATTCATCTCCTCTGCTAGAATATAATCTTTGTGCAAGCTACATATTATTTACACTTATATCCCCAATGTCTAATACACTGCCTTACATATAATCTATACCAATATCAGCTCAATGTTTACTCATTAAATACAACATATTTTATAGAATAAAAAGTTTATATCTTAGTGGAAATGAAGAGAAAAATCAAGTAAAACTCTTAAAAAGACCTACTCCAAGCCAGGTGCTATGCTAGGTGCTATTCAGAAATTTTAAGTAATCATCAGAGTATCTTGCTAAATCAAGTGTAGATCATTTTACAGATGCATAGGCAGCAACTGAGAGGACTAGGAAGAGCAGAACTCTCCTACAGATAGAAGCACAAATACAAAACACAAAATAGGAAGTCCAAGAGAAGGGGATAAAGACAGACCATCTCCAACTAGCCAAAATTTACAACATTCTTTCATCCCAATTTAGTGGGAGGGGTTTGGGTCACACTTAGGGGTTCTCAGGTAGTACTCCTGGCTCTGTGCTCAGGAATGACTCCTGGCAATGCTCCTGGGTACTACATTCAGTGCTGGAGCCAGAACTAGGCCAATGCATACAAGTAAAGTACCTTAACCCCTGTACTATTTCTCCAGCCCTTCATTCCCTTTTATAACTTGTATTTCACCATATGCAGAAGTTTTCTGAGCTTATTTTCCTTCACAAATGAAATGAGACAAACTTAGTAAGAACCCAATGAATGTCAAAGTCTTGCAATATGCAGCAGACTTCCAGATAGTTATGATCTCAATTGGAAGCATATTTGAAGAATAGGCCTTATCACTTATCTTCCCATTGTTCATCGGTTTGCTCGAGTGGGCACCAGTAATGTCTCCATTTGTCCCTGTCATGTGCAAGTGTAGCCCAATGACATCTGCTTTCTCCAGGTACACGAAGAGCCTCAAACTGTTCATTCAGGTTTTTGATGAAGAAGTCTGACCATCTCATAGGTGGGCAGCCAAGTGTTCTTTTGATGTCCTGTGGAATCTAGTCGTAACAGCTCTAGTCCAGAGGTCATCTCTAAATTGCATTACATGTCTGGCCCATCTAATTTTCATCATCTTGGCAAATGAGACAACATCCTTGATTCTTGATCGTCGACTTAGGTCGGAACTCAAAATTCCTTCTCTCACTTGAGTGAAGCGTGATACTCTTCAAGCTTGACTCTTTAGATTCCTCTTTGGGCTACCCAAATAGCCTTCTCATCCTGTTTTCATAGGGCCCAAGGTCTCTGAGGCATATGTTAGTGCAGGAAGAATGGTGGAGTAGAAAAGTGGAGTAGCAAATCATTTTTATAAAAAGCACAGATACTTATTATCACTTGTATCGCTTGTCTTCCCGTTGATCCTAGATTTGCTCGAGCGGGCACCAGAAACATCTCCATGTGTCCTGTCACATGCTACTGTAACCCAAGGGCATCTGCTCACTCCAGGAACATAAAGTGCCTCAAACTATTCCATCAGGTCATGGGAATGAGGTCTATAATTGCTACTGGTATTAGGCATATCAAATACAACATGGGTAGCTTGCCAGGCTTTGCCGTGCAGGTGGGATACTCTTGTAGTCACATATAATCTTGAGCGACTATTGATGAATCGCGTAGCCGCATGAGCCTGGGCTGTGATCAGCTCTTCTGCTGGGTGGAGCTCTGATGAGGAGGAGAGTCCAGATGTGGAAAATGGCAGCCCTCATGGTGTGGAGGTTCCTCTGGCTTCTTGCAATCTCCGCTGGGGTGGAGGGCCAGGGCTAGAACCCACCATCCCTCCTAGGTGCCTCATGAACAGCTGGGCAAAGGTATTTAGTATGTGCGTATAAACACACTCAGCGACACACACACACACACACACACACACATATGCACACAGTTTCACCCACAAGACAGTCCATATAAAGAACAGCAATACTGAAACTTGTATAGAGAGCAAGGTCATGAGTAATAACTCCAAGTTTTTCATATGAAGTGAGAAAGGCTAAGCTCAATAGTTTTAAAATAGTGACCTCAAATACTGCAGGTTTTAAGTGTGCAAATCTGCATACACTTAAACTTACTTCTAAGCAATGTAAATTTATAGTATTAAGACAGCACAATAGAATTAAGCATACTTTTATAATTCCCATTTTATCTAGTTTACTTTGTTGTAAAATAGCCTGTAAGTCATAGAACATACAAAACATACATTAACTTACCAACAAGGTTTCTATTTTTAAAAATAGGTTTCTAGTCAAAGTGACAAATAGCAAAGTTTGTGGAGTAGGAGTCAAATGATAACTTTTGATGGATTTTTACTGGGCATAATGTTGGTACAGCTAACTCCTTTGTTGCTCCAGGATCAATTATGAATATTTGAAAATGTGGAATATGAACTTAAACCTAAAATGAGTTACTCAGGGTCACCATTACATAGGCCATCTAGATGCTGCCTAAATCTAATTAACACTGTCAGTCCCAACCCGAGGCTACAGCTGCTGCTGTAACGTCGCAGCAGCTCTTAGGGTCAGTTTCTACTTCCTTCTATGAATTAACTCTCCTTTACTTTTCATAACACAAGTCATCTTAGCTTTCTTATTGCACAGCTGGCAGTTTCTTCTCCATTTCTTTTGCCACCTCAAACTTCTTTTAAATCATTGTTCATGGACAAGTCATTAAAACCTTTTTTTGCTGAATTTTCTTTAGTCTGGCCACCTCATTCAAGCCCATGGCTTCAATTACAATCCACATGACAACTTCTCAAATTTACTTCATTTACCCAAATCTCTGCCCAGAGCTGGAAAACAATTGTGCTTTTGATTCCTACTTATTTGAAGGACCACAACTCAACAGCTTACCTATTAGATTTCAGCTTCATAGGGCAAGGTTTGAGCAAGATAAAATTGTATATCCCCTCATCACTTATCTCTCAAATACTTGTAAGGGATAAAAGGGAAATGAAAAGCCCAAGTCCAGTAATTCGAGTACATTGTTATCAAATTTACCTAAGTCTGTAAAAATTCCTATAATACACTGAACTACAATTATTCATCATTATCTAGACACTATGCTCTCTAGGAATACTGGGTGCTTTTGATTTGTTTCTTTTCTACCATTCCCTGTGATGCTTGATTTTGGTTTTGAGGTGTTTATTTGGGGATCACGCCTGGCTCTGCTTAGAGCTCAATCCAGGCTCTGCATTCAGAGGTCTCTCTTGGTGAGGTTTAGAAGATCATGAAGGGTGCCAGCAACTGAACCTAGGTGGGCCTTTATGCAAGGCAAGTGCTGGACTATCTCTCTTTATGCAAAGCAAGGCAACTGGACTATTTAACCCCTTGCAGTGCTCCGTAGCTCTATGTGGTGCTGCTGGTCAACCGGAGAGCTACCACAAGTCAAATGAGCACTCTAGCCCCCTTACAACCTCCCCCATTGCCCCTTATTATACCTGTTGTGATGACAGTGGCCTGCCTGAAGCAATAGTCTCAATGCTTATATGAGCAAGTGTCAGAAAACTTAAGGTCATGGGTAGTATTTTAGCATGGCAGGTGCACAACCAGTAAACAATATCCCCAGTCCCTTAAAATGTAGTTTAACACATAGAGGTTTGAGTGGAAAAATCTGAATGGACATAAAAATGTGCTTCCTTGATCTCCCAACTGACCACAGCCTGCAAATATACAGGATGCTTCTGGTTAAGAACATCCAAGCTTCACAGATGTAGGGTATAACTGTCCTGTTAAACTTCAGAATTAACAGTCAGCATTTTTTTAAGTCACTCTGGCTAGAGAAGTATTTTGAGTTTTTGACATTCTTCTAGAGAACTAAATTAAAATAAGATTCTCAATCTCCTTAAATAGACTTGAGAATACAGTTCCCTAAATTTGTTATAGTAGGAAGAATTTTATGCTAGGTTTTGGAGAAGCAGAATTTATTTTTTCCACCTTCCAATAATACAAATCATATTATTATAAAATATTGGTTCTAATTTTAAAGCTATAAAAATATTTCTAAAGATACTGCAAACTAAACATAAAAGTGATCAGAGAAACAGCTTCTTAAAGCACATTTGTTCTTCCCAGTGAGTCAAAACAATAAGCACAATCATAAGGAAGTAGAAGGTAGATTTAAAACGTCACTCTACCCGTCCCTGATTCCAGTATTAAAGAACTGGAACACCATATAGAAAATTCACAAAAAAAAAGTGACGACAACAACAAACAACAAAAAAAAAACCCTGAAAACAAATGGAAAATGTTAATATCCTTATTGGCAATGGCTAAAATTAAGTTCTGTTCATATATACAAGGAAGAATTCACAAATCCTGTTAAAACATCATCCTAAATGCAAAAAAAAAAAACTACCCCAAGATAAACATGTATGATGATTGCAGACATCTATGATTATGTATGTGTATAAAGGTAAATGTGCACGAAGTTTATGGGTAAGGGTTACGGTTACTTAATCTTTGATAGTTTAAACGTTAAAATCTGACAAAGCAGAACCTCTGTCCAACACTACATGCAAAGTGGGTCAAAGGGAGTAACTTTCCATTGTTTTGAAATATATAGTTGTGCACTGTGGGGTACTGGGGTTGGTTTTGATGTTTGGGGGTTCTTCCTGGCTCTGTGCTCAGCAGAGCTCAGGGGACCACATTTGTGCTCAGCCATCCCTTCTTTGGGATTCAAATGAAGGCTGGATGCAATCAATACAGGTGACTTACCTTCTTGTATTATCTCTCCACTTTCAGACTTAATAGATATTGTTATTAATGCAAAATAAATGTACATTAAAATCAGATTATCTAATCACCAGGAAATGATTATTATAACAATGATAATTAGATTCATAGAAAAAATTTACTCCTAAAATCAGAAAATAATTTAAGATATGAAACATTTTTTGTCAATCTGATATTCTAAATTACTAAAAGATACAACTCTTAAAACATGGGATGAGAAAAATAGGTGTTAGCATTGCATGCAGCCAACCTAAGTTCAACCCCAGGCACTGCACTGGCTATGGTCTCCCACACATTACTAGGAGTGAATCCTGAGCACAGAGCCAGGAGTTAAGTCCTGAGCACTACTAGATGTGGCCCAAAATAACAGCAATTTTTTTTTAATTTTTAAGACACTTGAAAAAATTTTAATTGCAATTATGAATATACTGATTTTTATGTAAAATATTTCAAGGGAGAGATAAGAAACCAAAGATACAATAAGAAAAATATACCTTTCATAATTTAATACATGGCATGATGCCAGGGGTATATTCATAGCTCTGTATAATTTCATTTTCAAGAAGAAATAAAAGCATCATTCTAAGAAGCTAGTGCACAAAGTACTCCGTATATCCCCCTGATCAAGACAACTCTAATTTGACACTTAAAAACAGACACTAGATGTATAAGGAATTAAAAGTTGATATGTATATGAAATAATTATCTGGGGCCAGAGAGGTGCTACAGTGAGGAGGAAGCTTGCCTTTTTCACTTTTGACCTGAGTTTTATCCCCAGAAACCCATATAATCCCAAGTCCCTTCAGGAGTGATTCCTGAATTCAGCATCAGGAGTAAGCCCTGAGCACCACTGAGTGTGGACCAAACACAAAACAAACAAAACAATAACAGTATCTGTTGAACCAAATGAATATTTCTTTATAAAGCAAGAAACCTCTGAAATAAGATTTAAAATAAAATTATTGAGATAAAGTGATAAATAGTCCGTTTCTAAGTTAAAATAGCCTAAAATGAATGGTAAATTTCCAGAAGTCATACAATTATATCTACATCTGGAATAAAGGGGATACCAAAGAGGTTAAAGAAAAAGATTCTGGGTGTAGTTATGAGATAGTTATATCAAAACTCAGTGTTAGATTCTGTACATTTTAGAAAATAATATTCATGGTCAGAGAGATAGCAGAGATTGAAGCATTTGTATTGCATGCCTTAAATCCTAATTCAATCTCAGGCACCAACACATATGATTCACTGATCCAGAAGTGACCCCAGAGAACAAAACCAGAAGTAAGCCCTAATCATCAAGTGTGACCCCCAAAACAACGTATACAACACAGATGTATACATAACACTAATCCTTAAAACTAAAACTGTGACAAAATTATAGCCAGGAGAATTATAAAAAGCCTTTCCCAAGCATAAGGGGCTGGAGCCATAGTACAGTGGTTAGGGCATTTGCCTTGCACGTGGCCAAACCGGGTTCATTCCCGGGCATCCCATATGATCCCCAAGCACTGCCAGGGTAATTCCTGGGCACAGAGCCAGGAGTAACACCTGAGCATAGCCTGGTGAGACCCAAAAAAGAAAAACAAATCAGATTAAGAACAAAATTAAAGGCACATAAAATATGACCATAATCTGCTAAGAATTATTCTGCAAATCAAGTATGGATTAATAGGAAACATACTAATCTAATAAGTCCCATCAGTAAGATTAAACTTAAAAAGTACCTGAACTTACTGGGAACTTGACAACATTCAACACACAATGTTTATCCTCTTAAAACAATAATAATGGGATAGCCTAACCTGAAATGGTAACAATATGTTCATTAGAATATATAACAATATATTCATTCATTAGAACATGGATATGACAAAATTATTTCCAACACATCTAAATTTTCTGGACATTCTTACACAGTGGCCTGTGAAGCAGACAGTTATTGGACAAGACCAGATGAAAGTCATCATTATCAGCAAATTATTCAACTTCCTTTGAAGAAAAGTTTAGGGGAAAAAGCTGAATGCAAAAAAAAAAATCAAAGGCATACAGTAACATAATCAATTAAAAAATATTGTTTTGCGTTAACCAATAATAGAAACTGTCATATGAAGTTATGCATGCTGAAAAGTTAACTTGAGGGGGTCATAGAAGAAGCTATGCCATCAGTGGCTTCTGTGATCGTTGACCTGGGTTCAATATCCGGCACTACCTCCCAAGCCTTAAAGGCCTCCTGGGCATTGCAAGTGGTTTGGAGGTCCTTGAGAACAGGTGGCAACTGTTCTCAAAGTGAGGACTCAAGCAGCACCACATCCGGAACCCATGCATTGAACCATCTGTCCAAATGGCCAAGTTTCAACAGGAATGATCCGCGACTGCCCCTGCGTATTGCTTAGAAGCCATACCCGCCCACCCCATTACTGCAATCCAAAATTACTGTGAAATACAACTGCATTAAAAATAGCTATGCTCCTGTTTCATATGTCATTATTCATGTTTAAGAACAGATAATAACATGCTGATCATATTAGTCCAGACATTATTGGGAATGGTTTTGGTAATTTTCAAATGAATAGAAAATTTGCCTAATAAAAACTAAAATATCACTATGACTAAAAAAAAAAACTTGACTAAGTGAAGAGATACTAGTTTCTAGAAGATGGAATAGAATAGAAATTATTTTCCAGTTTGACTGAAAAAACTGATAAGAAAAAAATGGCACTGAAATGGAGAGATGCATGTAGTTAATGTACATTGACGACAGCAAACACTTTGATGGATCATCTCATGTAATGACAGAAAAAATTCTATGAGATCATTATTCCTCCCTCTTTCCCTTTCCTATTGATGCAATAACCAGAGTTGCACACAAGCTCGACTGTTGTACTTGCTAGTGTCATGTATCAGGTTCCAGTGAGTGCTCACCAGGCTTCACACCTATACTGGTTGTAGTGTGAGTCAGCAGTTTCTATAGTGCTCACACACAGGCTCCCACAGGGCGACACTCCTGCCATGGCATTCAATTATCTTTCTAGCTATGATACTCTCCGGGTTTATACTTTGTCCTTGCAGAGCTCACACACCTAGATGTGCTTAAGGCTGGAAACTGGGATCACAGACAGCAGAGCCTGTCTGATATAAGGCACAGCTGCCAAGGTCACACTCAATGCATGACCTGCACCTGAGATTGAACTCAGGGCCCCACGCTTGCAAGTCAAGTACAGTTAGCCACCGAGTTATCTCCAGGCCCCTTATTCCCAGTTCCACATATGTAGGGTCTCCTGAGCACTATCCAGACTGAACCCCTCAACTCAAGAGTGAGGAGTAAGCCCTGAGTGAGCTGGAAGTGCCTCCAAACCCCTACTATCCCCATTAACGACCAAAAAGAAAAATAAAAAAACCAGAGGGGTGAAATAATTTACATAATAAGTGTGACTAGGGAAAAATAAGCCTTCTGAAGCCAGCAGGTGATTTCTCGACCAATATGACACACTGGTGAGATGTCAGTGGTAGTAGAGGGAGCAGAAAAAGATGAAAGGAATTTGATACACTTGGAACCCCATCAGAAAGCAAAAAATATACAAACTGTCCTCTACGAAAAGTATACAGTTCTAGCAACAGGAGGAAGTACAACAGTATAATAAACTGATTAATCAAGTAGCCTAAAAAAGGTATTAAAAGAGAAATACATGGTCTTTATAAGTTAGTAAATAGCAACTCACAAAGGAATTTCTGGGTGCTTAATTCTCAGAACATTAGGAGTGTTTATTTAACTCACTGAGTAGGCGCATTATACGGCTAAGCAATAAATTGACCAAATATCAATTATTACATATTACCATTTAATAATTAGAGATTCCAACATTAAGCCACAACTATTATTGAACTATTGGGGGTGAGGGTGGGTGTGTTGGGGTAGGGGCAGAAGTCATAGCTTCAAACTTTCAATCCAGAGGAAAAATTGATTATCCTCAGAAAGTTTCCCAAGTTTCCTTGGCCAATCACCACCTTTCCAGAAAAAAAAGAACTCTAGGCACTCCCACCCTGAAAATCTATTTGCTTTAAGCAATGCAGCAGAAAGCAACTCACTTTGCACCTGAAAATACTACTCTATCCCATGATCAGCTCAACGCAACCTCCCCCCCCGCAGGGGGCAGCACTGCCCACTTGAGAAAATGCCAGTCTAAGTGAATACCAGATTTTTCAACATTCAGTTAAAGAATATCTACAGTCAAAATGAGAAAGACTATGGGAGTGGTCTCCTACTATTCTTAATATCGTGATAAAGTTTTATCAGTAACTAAAACAAGTACCTCAACAGGAAAATATTGTATGATTTCTGATGACATGCATCTTTCCTTATAAGTAGAAAATTAATTTATCTCAAATTGGCAAAGACAGCCTTCAATTTGCTCATAGCGTTTTGCTTCAAAAAAACAGTTTCACTGTGAAAAATTTTTTTACTGACATAAATCTTAGAAAATAAGCATTCAAAGACTGAAGCGACAATATAGTAGCCAAGTTCTTCGCCTTGCATGCAGCCTAATAGAGTCCTATGCCCAGTTCCACATATAGGGTACCTAGAGCACTATCCAGGTTGCCCCCTCAACTCAAAGTGAGGAGTAAGCCCCGAGCACTTCTGGAAGTGCCTCCAAACCCCTTTCTCCCCCAAAATTAAAGAAATATTCAACCAGGAACCTGACAATGTGATATAATGAAGCTCTAGGAGGAAAACAGTATCACTGATGCTCTACAACACAAAGTTCCCAAATGCAAACCACAACCTGAGCTCTTTTTTTTTTTTTGGGGGGTCACACCTGGCAATGCTCAGGGGTTAACTCATGGCTCTGTACTCAGGAATTACTCCCAGCTGTGAGCAGAGGGAACATATGGGATGCCAGGGATCAAACCCGGTTGGCCGCATGCAAGGCAAACGCCCTACCCGCTGGACTATCGCTCCAGCCCCACAACCTAAGCTCTTAATGTCATTTGAGGAAAAGAGGCTTCTCCTTACTGGCTACCTAATGCTACAAACTTGAATAAGAAAACTGAGAAGTCAAAATGTTCCTGAATGTTCATTTAAATAGTTTCATTTACTTTCTTTAATACGATAATCACATAAGAATACCTTATAAAAGCCAGACAGGCAACTTAGCAGCTAATATAAACTTGGTGTGAGGCTCTGGGTTCACTACCAACATCACAAAAAAAATCTACGACTCAGGATTGCTCAAAAGGACAAATGTCTAGCATGCCCAAGGCCCTGACTTCGACATTGTGACTGAGCACCCCATGATCGCCAATGGGTATAGCCCCCACAATTTTATATAAAGAGTGTCTTCAATTTACATTTGGAAAAAAGCCAACATTTGTAAGACATCTCTTTTATTGTTAGGTAAATAATGATCAGTTTCAGGGCCAGAGGGATAGTCCTGAGGGTAGGGCACCTGCCTTGCACTCTGTTCACCCAAGTTCTTTCCCTGGCACCACAGTCCCCTGCGGTCCTCCAGGGCTGAACTTGGCACAGTGATCCATATCCCCTGAAGACCTGGCAAGTAAAGAGTGCGGAAGTCCTTTACGACCCTTTCTACATAAGCATCAGTTTCAACTCCAAGTTGAGATTTTATTATATTCTTCCCATTTGGAATGGGGAAACAACACACAGGATTACCCTCGACACCCTATGTTTTCTGTTTTTAAAGTGTTTTCTATCCATCTTTTATACCATATTACACAGCTGTTAATGTAATTCAATAGCCTCCAGCAAATCACCTGATTAAAGTCCTTTTAAAAGTCTAAATAAATATGTGTTTGCCTCCCACCGTATTGATTCAACAGTCAGATTATTTATATGTGCTTTTTGTTCTTCAGGCTTAGAGCATCCTTGATGTTTCCTTCATATGGAAAACTAGTTCTCAGTAATCTCACCTGTTATTGCAAATACTTTACCCCCCCAGGGGAAAATAAGTTATTTTCCCACAGCTTCTCTTTAAATGTGTGGTTCTCAGCCTCGATTGTACATTGAAATCTCCTGGGAATCTTTAAGACCACAGCCCCAGAGATTGATTTAATTAGTCTGAGGTACAGGCTGGATAATGGGAGTTTTAAAAGCTCTCCAGGTGATTCTAATGTGCAGTCACGAATAAAAATCACATTTTTTTAAAGGAACTCCTACAAAATTCTTTAGATTTCTTAGCACAGTAGTTATGAAATGAAATACTATAGACCTTGGACACTTCCTTAAAATTGAATATTGAATAAGATTTTAAACTCTAGGGATGTCCTTCGTTTCATCACATCACAATAAAAAAGCATTAGGTCTATATTATGAGACTAATATCCAAGGCCAGGCAAAACAGGAGCCAGGAGGACTTGTCAATGGTTGGATTCTACCACAAGTGTGTGAGGGTTAGGTAAGATCGAGAAGGGTCCAGTTTGTCATCAATAGCTGGAAATGGTAATGCTAGACTAAAACTGAGTATTTCAAGTATAGCTATATACATAATAACCCCTCGATGTATGTACTGTAAACCACAATAAGGGAGGAGGGAGGGGGGGGAGAGGGAGGAGAGGGAGGGAGAGAGGCCACATAGAGTCAGGTGGGGAGGGAAAGCAGAGACATTGGAAGAGGGAACGTGCACTGGTGGAGGGATGGGTGCTGGAACACTATGACTGAAACCCAATCATGAACAGCTTTGTAATTGTATCACACAATATTTTTTTAAGCAAGAAAACATTTTAAAAGAAATCATTAGTTTTTTTTCTAGCCTAAAAGTAAAGTAGCAAGGCCTAAGTATGCAGACAACCTGCCTCTTCCTTCCCTGTTTTTCTTTTCCCTTTTGGAGGAGGTAATGGGCCATAACCAGAAATGCTCAGGAATGAATCCTGGCGGTGCTCAGAGGACCATATGCAGTGCCAGGATCAAACTGCCGTGAGCATGCAAGTCAAAAACCTTACCCTTTACACTGTCTTTTCAACCCCCAGAGTAAATTTTTAATTTTAGACTTATCAGTCACACAGTAATTGAAGAGCCCAGACACCCTCATGAACAACCAGTAGGATTTTGCGTTAGAATTCCCACACTTCATTACCTTGCAGTCAATTTTACTTTTAAGTTCTTTAATGGCTTTATAGATACTTATCTTGTAGATATACAAATAAAGGTAACTTTTTTTTAAACTGACAGAAAAACAAATACAATTTTTTTTTGCTTCATAAGCAGTCATTATATATTAAGATTAGAGCTGATGACATTTTCCAAAGAAGGAAACAAATGCTGGTACCACTTAATCTGTTTGTGTTCTCATTAGCACAACTCATTCCACCAAATTAAGTGTTGTGGTCTCAAGACGCCTTGTGGAGGGTTAGATCAATCAGCTGGAAACAGTAAGCACTCTTTTCTCCAAGATACTAAATCCAATCTGAAGTTTTATTTTAATGTGTGGTTTGTAACTCCTCACACACAGGAAAATGTATTCACCAATATTAAAAGGCACACCCATAACCCACCCCTTTGATGTTGATATTTTCTCCAATGCTGGAGTTCAAGGAATGAGTTACCCACTGCTAACAAGACTTCTTACCACCCGAGAATGTGCAAGACAGTAAATTATGCTTTGGGGCCTCTATCCAGGAGCCGAAAACCTGGGTTCCACCAAGACATTAGGAAAGTTTCGTTTTGGAAGAGCTGGTTGAACCCTAGCAAATTTGTTACAGCCCATTTTAGAAAGATGGGATGAATCCTGGTAATCAAAGCAGCAGCAACAGAGCAGGATTCCTAGCCAGGAAAAGAGACGGCTCTGCCTCTGGGAACCTAGAAAAATGGTTCCTTGCCTGAGTTTGGCGATTTTCTTCCAGTCGGAAGAAAAATTAATTTTTTTAAAGACTGCCAGGAAAAGGGGGGTGGGGGAGGTACCATTCCGACAAAGGGGGTAAAAGCAGGTAATTTGCTGAAGCAAAACCATCAGCTAGGGTGTGGGAGGGTGCAGAGGGATAGGGGGTTGCCTGCACACAGCGGAACCAGGTTCAATCCCTGGCATGCCTTATGGTTCCCGGAGCATCTTCAGGAGTAATCCCTGAGTGCAGAGCCAGGAGTAACTCCTGCACTTGGCTGGGGTGTGACCCCAAAAAGGAAAAAAAAAATAGCTTCAGCTGGATGCATTGCAAACGACACACCATGTTTTATTTCACCCAAGCTATTTCCCCACAATCTTTTTCCCCAACCATTTTGCCTAATGATTATACTTTACCACCATCTGCAATTCTGCACAAGTATTTGTATACATTTCTCAAACTGAGAATCAGGGAGGAAATTATGTAAAGTAGTGGGTGTGAATATATAAAATGGTTTAATAAAAGAATTTACTGTGATTAGAGTGGCAAATCACATAGAAACGTAAAGAACAAGGATATATGAACCATATGGAAACCTGTTAGATAACGTTTTAGTCTTTATCCCTTTACACTTCCCTTACTCTGAATCCCTCTTCACTTACTCTGGTTTAAAAAATATTTTGCTTCTTTTCAACATTTCGCTACATTTAATTAAAAACAAAAATAACAAACAGAGCAATTACTAAAAGCTGATCAGCTTCTGGGCAACCCAAACTTCAGACCATAAACCACACACACCTCATTGTTGTTTACTGAGCCCGGGCATGTACAAAGACACATCTGCTTGAGTTGGCTGTATTTAACCTCTTCTAGGGTATAATATGCATTAGTCACTCCCATACCACTACCAAAGACCCCTTGTTTTGATTTGTTCCTTAAACTGTTTTCCTCTGTTATGATGTCCTTCTACTGTTCAATAAATTGTCATTACGCAATAATTGATTTTCTCCATCTTTGTCTTATTCTAGTTGACACTAGTCCCACCTTTAATTGACGAGCTCCATCATTCACTCCTGCAGTTGGAATCGAGGGCGCTCAGGGTAAAGATAAATGCACATCAATTGCTTAAGTGATACACAAATCTGAAGTCAATTTTGCTAACAGCAAAAGCGTGAAAACGGAAGTCAATTTTTCCATCAGCAAAAGTTTGTGACTTCCAATTCATTTCACATGTGAATCCCTGCAGACGTGCCCTTAGTTGGGCTTATCGTGGATCTAGTGACGACTCAGGCCCAGAGTTTGCGAAGTCAATCAGAAGACACAACTATAAAGCTGACCACTGTTCGTGCTCCCAGTAGAAATATTCCAGCCAAAAGTATGGATAGCGATATTTTAGTTAACTGAGTGTTTATGCTACTAAGTTTTCTCAAATTCAGGGATTTGCATGTGTCAAAATTTCAGCCAAGTGACAACAAAACACTGCAGCTGAGCTCCCATGCACAGAAACATTACCTTTCTTCATTTCTAAGTCGAAAACCTTCCAGATCTCAATTTCTGAACTTTCAAGTTCTCAAAGTTGGCAACAGCAAGCAGCAGTATGCACTTCAATACCAATATTTTGAGCTATTAACCCTTTTACTAGAGATCTGAAGTACTAAAGACTCAAAAGCATACAATTGATTTGTGATTTTCCCAATTATCCAGTTATTTCATTTATACAACCCAGCTGTATAACTGGAGACTTAAGGTTGAGACATTAATTATTGGCTTGCAGATCAAATTCATTATAGTTAGATTTTCAATTCATTTTATCCTAAGAAGAAACCTGACAACCAAGAATTACTTTAGATCCTTTTAGTAAACAGCATGTTTTTTTTTTTTTTTTTTGCTTTTTTGGGTCACACCCGGAGACGCTCAGGGGGTTACTCCTGGCTTTGCACTCAGGAATTACTCCTGGCAGTGCTCGGGGGGACCATATGGGATGCCGGGGATCGAACCCGGGCCGGCATAGGCCGGCCGCGTGCAAAACAAACGCCCTACCCGCTGGGCCATCGCTCCGCCCTAAACAGAATGTTTTAAAAATGTGTGGCATTTTCAGTAAGTTTTGAAGAAAAATACATATACACACAGTGCTTTTGCTTCTTTTGCGGTTTGGAATTGGGGGTATGCTAAACATGGTTATAAAAATAATTTCAGTAATATTATGAATGTACCCATATTCTGTTTAAACAGAAGGAATAGGAGACCTGCGCATTTCTACATGGGAGGGTTGTTTTAGTAATGAAATGCAACAAGTACACACCAAATAACTCAAATCCAGTAACTTTTTGCAAAGATTACGGCAAGAACATACCAAACAAAGGAACCTCTCAATGTCACCAGACATTTATACTTTGAAACTCTACACATAAACTTAAGTGAATGATAAAAATGAAGCCCCGATATTATTCCTAAACCTCATATGAGCACATGCCACGATAGGTCAAAAACTTCTTATACCGAATATAAGATGGATTTCTGAAGATGCAAGTCACTTGCTCTAGGAAGCGGAGAAGATGTCACGAAAGTGGATGCAAGCAAGAGGAAAGGGATGGAAGTTTTACCAAAAGTCCCCTCAAAACTAAGTGAGAAAGGATGGCTCCATCTATCATGTCCATTGGTTTGGATCAGGGTATACTATTCAGTCTCTCTCCTCCAAAATAACAATCTACTTAGAAAATCTCAACATTTTTTCCGCAGCAGTAGCAGTCAGAATTACCTAGAAGACACCTGAAACTGCATAATAAGCTACTAGCCTTGCGAGGTCCGTAAACACTCCCAGAGAATTAATAATTACCTGGAATTAATGATTCAAAAGCTCCCATATTCCTAAGAAATATATCATATTCTGAGTAGTCAATACTCAAGAGAAAAAACATCTGTGCATATACTATGCCTTGGGCAAGTGACAATTTTCTTTAGGTTTTGAGAGTTGGGCCTTTAATAAGACCGATCTTTGCAGATTTCAAAGCTTCTGGGTTCCTTATTCTATTGAAGACTTCCCACCTAGACAGTTTCTACTGAAAACATTTACCCAATTAGGGCAATCTGAGTCATTATCTTTGTCTGCCACAGATCATTAGATCCCTGGGGTTTTGTTTTAAAACTGAAGTTGGCAAATATCTAACCTGAAGTAAATTCTTTAGCTCTTGGGGAAGAAAGAAAGAAGAATCAATATGACTCCGTTATCCACTCAAGTCTTCATTTTTCATCAATTGTGCATTTTATTAGGCCTCCTGGACCAGAAATATGTACCCACAGCATCTCTAACAAGGAGCATTAGTTCCCTCAGTGCTTAGTTAGATGTGAGGTACTAGTTAGACAGCATTATAGGAAACTTGTCCATCTAACTTTTACTCACTGTGGAAAATTTCCACCCTTCCCCTAGGCAGGCTTCCTCTCTACCTAAAATTGTGCTCACACTCCATCAGCTTCGGAGAGCCTTAAGCTCCTTCAAGGAGGAGCCCAGGTGCAGCGGGACCAACTGGGCAGCAACGCATCCACCGTTAGAAATTAAAGTCCATGCGAGTTGCGCCCTAACCCGACCAGAGCCCAGACAGCCTGTGCAACCACACCGCCTGTTGGCATTCTCGGTGGGTCTAGGTCTCGCAAATGCCAGTCTGGTCAACCTGGAGGGGAAAGACGATGCATCCGTTGCAAGCTGACGCCCAAAGGGGCTAAAGCACAATATCCAGTCCTCTGCCCGCATCCCTTCCTAGCCCTCGAAGGTGAATACAAACACACTATTCCTTACTCCGCAGGTCTGCGAGCAGACTCCCCAGGGCCCGTCTTTGGAAAAGACCCCGGGGTGGAAGAAGTGGCGACCCAAGACGTCGCAGGGGGCAGCTCACCTTCTGCTGCCTCCTGGCCATGTCGGTGGGCTGCTTGGCGTTGAACGGGTAGGCGATGCACCGCACCACGCACACGTAGAGCTGCAAGCGGATCCTCCGCTCCTGCTCCTCGTCCAGCTGCCTTTCGGGCTCGTCTCGCCCCTCGCTGAGCACAGAGGGGCTCGGGCTCACGGGTCTGGCCGTGCTGCCGCTGCTGCCAGCCGCACCGCCCGCGCGCCCCCGGAGCGTCCCGTCGCCCTTCCCGAGCCGGAGCCGGCGGGGGCTCGCTGCGAAGCACCGCCAGCCACCAGCACATCGCGGCTCTCCTCTTCGAGCCCCTCGTCCGACTCCTCCTCGCTGGAAGACGGGTCCAGCATGGTGCTTGGGGCGCCTCGCCGCTCGGCCGGTGGTCCCCAAGGCGTCTCACCTCCGCTGGCTGCACCCGCGGGTCCGGGAGCGCCGCGCGTCTGGCTGCTGCGGCCGCAGAACGAAAGGGAAACTGGCCGAAGCTTTCCGGACACGTCGAGTTAGACACAGGAGTGTTTCCTACCACCCCGGGCGCAAGGGGCGGGCAGGAGCCGGGAGGAAGAGCGGAGGGGGAGAGAGGGAGACTCGGGGATTTAATAGGCGGAGTTAGCAGCTGGGAGTGAGCCCGAGCGCCTCGCGAATTGCGTGGCACGCCTGGGTGCCGCCAGCCCCGTAGCCCGGATCCGGACTGGCCCGGGCCGAGCGGCCCCAGCGTCCCGGCGCAGGTGGGGAACCTGTGGATCCTACAACAAGCAACACGTGGAGTGGAATGTTGGGGAGCGGGCGCGGGGCCGCGGGATGCGCGTGCGCGCGCTGCCGCGGCAGCTCGAGCGCGGGTGCTGGGGCGCGCAGTTTGCAAAAGGTGGGAGCTGCAGGAGCTTATGTGGCTAGGAGTGCTCCCACCAGGTGCAGCTCGGCTGCCCTGAACACGCCCCCAGCCCCCACCCCCTTCTCTGGACCTCTTTCACAGGCTTTCCGAGGGGTGAGCGGACTGGGAGGAGAAGAAACAGCCCCTTTCCCCAAGACTGCGGAACAAGCACAGTGTCGCTCAGTCTAGAGCTGATAGCCAGGAACCTGGACCCCGAACATGGAATCAAGATTCCCCTCCAAATAATTCCCTCCAAATAACTATTACTCCCTAAAGTTTTCTGCCCAGCTCAGCTGCTGTTTGACGCTTGTTGCTGGCGTTCAATTGATCAAGTCACAGTAGCCTTGCGAAGAAAAAAAAAAAAGATAAAATGAAATTCGTGAGACTTTCTTCCTTTTAAACTTTTTTTTTTTAATGCTGTAGTCGCTGGAGCAAAGTAGACTTGATCTTTGTGTAATGGCATTCTGAGCCAGCTTGATTGTACTCTTGGGTGCGAGGTGGTTGGTTGGAGAAAGGTAATGTAGTGTAGCCGTTTATTAAGCAAATATTTGGGCGCACTCATTTTGCTCAGGGCTGTTCTTGGTCCGATCTCCTGGCGTAGCCAGCTCAACAGCCCCGATTCACTGTTGGTTCTGGCCTCACGTGGGCGTCTCCCAGCTGCTGCCGAAACCTCTTTCATCTGCGCTGATTTCTGCGAATTATCTACAGGCTAAGACCACCTAGGAGTTTCTTCTGCTTCTGTTACTGTTATTCTTAACCAGACAAAGGGAAACTGCAAAACAATGCCTCGGACCAAGGGAGAGAGCGCAGTGGCAAAGCTGGTGAAGCTCGGTGTGTCACCTGGAAAACTACTAGCTCTGAGCTCCCCTTGACTCCTGGCAGAATAGCAATATTATCTTTTCAAGCTACTTCCTCAGTTAGGAACACAAGGGGTGGAGGAGGCAAGGGATGCTCTCTAGTGTTTGTCGGCATTCTCCCAAGGTGGGGTAAAAAGTAACAGCATTTACTCCTCGGGAGGCTTGCTTATTTATCTATCCCTAATGAATGCCCACGGTGATTTTTTTTTAAGGAGGGGTGTGTTATTTAAGTCTCTTGACTGCTGACTAATCTCCAGTGAGCAGAGATTAGGAATTCTTAGAGACCTAGATAAATGATAGACAGATAGATAGAAAGATAGATAGATAGATAGATAGATAGGTAGATAGATAGATAGATAGATAGATAGATAGATAGATAGATAGATAGATAGATAGATAGATAGATAGATAGATAGATAGATAGATAGATAGATAGATAGTAGATAGATAGTGTTTTATTTTGGGAAAGATTAACAAATGACAATCATGATCATTTGAGTCATAATCATAGTAGCTTTTACAGTTTGCAAACGTTTGTGAATGTGTTTATCAATACCATCACAAGAGTAAACATTTGAAACAACTGATTAATATTAATAATTCATGCTAAGCATTATATTAATTTGCATGTATACTTTGTAAAAGATATTGCATAGACTTAAAAAAAACCTGTAGTATCAGAATGGACTTGGTCTTAAGCATGCATGCTGTGTGCTTTACGGCTGAGTCACCGCCCAGGCCCATGCATTAAACTTTTTATATACTCTATCTCTGTTTTCAGTTCATTGTACAGAGGAGCTTGAGACTTAAAAAAATTCTCTTTTCTGCAGAACTAAGAATGAATAGATAAGAATTCAACATAATGTCTGGTTCCAAAAATGACATTTTCCTCTTACAAGTTCTTTGATTGCAAATCAGTATATAAAAGGCAATGTTTGCTAAACCCATAGCTAAAATAAAATTTTAATCCTAAAGCCCTAAAACAACTGTTTAACAGTGACAACTTTAATTTTCTTCCTCTTGTTGCCTACAGAACTCATGTTGTTTGTTTCCTTTATTATAATCTTGGTTTTTTTCACTCAGGGATCACTGCTGTTGGTGCCTGAGGACTACATGTAGTAACAAAGATTGAACCATGAGTCGGCCACATACAAGGTAAGTGCCATCCACCCCTGTACTTTCTCTCATCCCTTCTTTTAAAATTTAATTATACTACTTCATGTTGTTTATTGTTCTTTTTATTTAAAATGGCATCAAATTAAAGATTCTTGGAGCCTCGGGATCACTTGAAAATGTCTAATAATTTTTAAATATGAAGTTTAAAACTTTAAATATGAAATTTAATTTTTAATTAAGATATTTACAATCTCTACAAATATGTTAATTAATTAATGGTCCTAAGTTAGAGAAACATAAAAACAAAGAGCATTTTTAAGGATTATATTAAACAAAGTGGTTATGAAACTGACACTTATTAAAACTATGCTAAGTACTACAAGGCATAGGCTGGTGCTTTATACGTTTACAGGCCAAGGAATGACAAATGAGAAACCCATTTATGAGTAAAGATACATTATTATAAATCTTGGCCCTTCAATGTGATGATCTTTCTAATAGCCCAAGAGACAATGAATACAGACAACAAACCCTTCTTAGAGTCAGGACAAACTGCCAGAATGACTGAAAACCTGTTGAGAGCTGGTGGAATGAGGGCAATGTAGACAACAGGAAGTACATTTTCCAAAGCATGAAATTACCGCCTTTGGGGAACTGCAGGTAAATAAGCATACATAAAGTGAAGTGTTGGGCGCCATTTTGTGCTAGAAGTTATTTTGCCTAGCATGGGTGCCTCTTTAGCCATTACTGACTCCACCCACTGCCATGTTGCCTTCCCTCCCTGGGTTTCGCACAGCGTGGTCCTGTGTCTCGCGCATGCAGGGTCCTGTGTCCCGCATATGCGCAGGGTCCCTGGCGTGGTGTAATTTCGGGCTTTGTCCAATTAGGGCATGTTTCATCAGCTTGTAGGAGCTCATACGACCTGCGCCGGACAACAGGAAGTGGACACGTCGACCTGCACCATTTGCGCCAGCCAATGGGAAACGGACACGCCGACCAGCACTGTATAAAGGCAGCTTGCGCAGAGGGTCGGGTCCCTTCGCCGTTTTAAGTTTCAAACTTCAGGAGTTCCAGTAAAGCGTGTTCTAAGAAGAATCCTGTTGTGGTCGTTCTTCACCACGGGCGGTCGTCGAGGGCGTCCCACAGTGAAGGATATATGTAAATTGGGGAATTGGAACTAGGAAATAGAAACCAAGTCACCACTGAGTAAGGCAGAGGATAGGTATTAAAATAGTTGGGTATCATCGTCTGAAATTTAAGTCATTTTCACAGAAAATGGGAATAAATGAAAAAATTTAAGGCTAGACATGAAATGACTTAATCTGGAACAGTGTAAAATTAGTGAAACCAAAGACAAGACACTAAATTCTGGAAAGGAAACCAACCATAAAGACAAGGTACAGAGGGTGGATGAAGGTTCAGGAAGTGGACAAGGGGACTGGGGAGATAGCACAAAGGGCTGAAGCTCATGTTTTGCATGGAAGAGACCAAACTTGGTCCCAAGAATAATAGCCTGAGAAGTTCCAGGAGAGATGCCTGAGCACCACTGAATGTGGCCTCAACCAAAAAATTTAAGAGATAGACAAGTGATACAAGACTATGAAATGAATAGACCATATATGAGGTTTTTAGCAAGAGAGGGTGAAAGATGTTTCCCAGGATAGAGTAACTTGACTGAAAATAGAAGACATCTGCACTTCTAAATAGCAGTGAACTTGGAGAAACATAGTTACCAGGAGAGTATTAGAGATCCTAGATTCAGTTGGAAGTGTAGTTCCTGCTACTCAAATCTGAGTGAGGTAATGACAGCACATTGGTGGTAGTTCAAGCCACAGACATAAGGAAACAATTCAGAAATCATTTGTTCAAAGTGAGAACTAAGTCATGATAAGTTTTTTGAAACCCTTCCTGTATTCTGCAGTTAATGCCTGTTTCAAAGAAAAGAAAATTCGAAAGATCACTTGATCATTAAAAATAAATTGTGTGCTAATTATTTTTGTGAACATATTTAATTTTGTGAGAAAAAAATTTAATTTTGTGGAGATCCAGACCCACAGCTGCACCGCTAGGCCCCATGTGGAAGCAACCCATGGAGCTGACCTCTGGAGGGCCGTAAGAGGCTCGGCCAGCCCCTGGCTGAGTCCAACATTGCTCCAAGGGTTCGCTCACATGTGTGGGGAAAGAGCCACTCTGGCCGGACTTGGAGTGGGGATTTTGGCTCCTCTTCCCATTCCTTTACCTCCATGCCAGCTAACCCGGAAGAGAGACACACCACACTTACAGCTCTGTAGGTGCATGACAGTAGCTTATAGTAGATAGTACCAGATGTTACGATCAGGTGCTTCCCAGGATTTTTTGTTTTTTGCCTTTTTGGGTCACACCCGGTGATGCTCAGGGGTTACTCCTGGCTCTGCACTCGGGAATTACTCCTGGTGGTGCTCGGGGGACCATATGGGATGCCAGGGATCGAACCCAGACCTGCATAGGCCGACCGCGTGCAAGGCAAACACCCAACCCGCTTGGCTATGGCTCCGGCCCCAGGATCTTTTAAATTCATACACTGCATACAGTACTAGGCAGGTTCTAGCTGTGTCCCATCTTCCCAGTCAGCCTAGCAGGAAGCCAGAGCAACCTCCACACCATGAGGTCAGTCATTTTCAACATCCAGACTCCACAGCTCCTCAGAGCTCCACCCAAGAGAAAAATCTGTTCTTTCCCTTTGATTTTCATCAGTAAGTACTCGAGATGAGAGCCTTCTACCTAGAGTATACCACCTACACAGCAGAGCCTGGCAAGCTACCCGTGTTGTGTTTGATATGCCAAAAAATATTAACAATTATGGACCTCATTCCCATGACCTGAAGGAATGGTTTGAGGCTCTTCCTGTTCCTAGAGCAGCAGATGCCCCTGCAGTACACTTGCTTGCAACAGGATGTATGGAGATGTTACTGGTGCCCGCACAAGCAAATCTATGAACAACGGGAAGACAAGTGATACAAGGGATACAAGTGATTTTTTTGGTGCTTATACTAATGTTCTTAAAAATAACTACCCTAAATGTCAACTTTTCAGTTTTAATGTTTGTTGATACTCTGGGAGCATTAAAAACTGACACCCACCCATAATACTTGATTCCATTTATACACTATTAAAAATATGTAAAATAAACTTAAATTCATTCTTTTTGCTTGAACTTATTTTTTGTGACTTTCAAAGAAGCCTAAAAACAAATTTTAGGGCTGGAGCAATAGAACAGCAGGTAGAGAACTTGCCTTGCTAGCATCCAACCCAAGTTCAATCCCAGCATCCCATACCTACCCCCCAGCACCGCCAGGAGTAATTCCTTAGTACAGAGCCAGGAGAACTCCCTGAACATCACAGGGTATAACCCAAAAAGAAAAAAAAATAAGCCAAACTTATTTTGACTAAAACACCTTTTCATTCTAGGGAAAGATGATTACAGTCATAAATTAGAACACAATGTATGTTTTTCATGATGATAATTAAGGAACAGATGCATGACCTACCTCATTCCCAATGAACAGAAACAGTACTGGCGTCCGCTGGAGCAAACTGATGAAGAATGGGAAGGCAAGTGACAAGTGGCAAGTGTAAGACCTACAGAGTTTTTTGATGATCTGACATAATAGATCATAGAGAAATTATTTTTTGCATTTGACTGAAGGAAAGGTAATAACTCTTTCTATTTACAAGTGAAATTGTCCCATCACTGGATAGACATCTTTTGGGAGTTCTCACTTTACTTTTTTTATTTTCTGTTTATATTTGGGGGAAAGAGAGGGCAAACCTGGCACTGCTCAGGAATTACTGCTGGCTGAGCTCAGGGGATGGTATGTGGGGCCTAAGATAAAACCCAAGCCAGCCACTGCAAGGCAAGCACCTTCTTCTCTGTGGTATGTCTCCAGCCTGGGGTGCCTACATTATTTTAAGATTATTCTAAGTAAATGAAAGCAATAAAATTTGTGACAGATTTTTGACTCAGTGGAAGAGCATAGACTCTCTTAGTGAGGATTTAGTTTTGATTCCTAGTACCATAAAATAAATAAAATTTCATTCCCAAGGGCTGCATATGAAACAGGCATGAGAAAATCAAGAACTTATGGTAATATATGCTTTTGTGATAGAGGAAAAAATTACAAAATAGCCCTTAAGTGTTTCACAACTGGGCAATCTATTATCTTTTGTAGTATACTCATAGCTAATATTACATTATAATGCAGAGAGGAATCTTTTTCTGGTCAAATGAAAGAAACAGGTTTGCAAATGTACATGAAAAACTGTGAGCTCACAAGCCCCACCAGTAAAAGGAGTATGCATTTGCAAATAAAGCAACACTATTTTTTGAAACTTTAAGATGAGTATTTATATCTTAAGAAGCAATAATCTTCCTGGCAAACTCATTTAGTTTAAAAAAGATTCATTTTCTCCCTTTGTTCAGCTTTTACATTTTCTTTTTTAGAATTACTCAAAATTTTACCCCTATGAAAGTATTGTTCTGGCACAGACTTCTTCACAGATAATAAGTAAAAATCATACAAATGTGAGCTTAAATTGACCATTGAACACAAAGTTCACACTGACACACACATACACACACATAATTCTCAGGAGTGTGAAGATTAAATAATATAATGTGGGGCCGGGGCGATAGCCCAGCGGGCAGGGTGTTTGCCTTGCACGCAGCTGGCCTGTGCCAGCCTAGGTTCGATCCCCGGCATCCCATATGGTCCCCCCGAGCACCACCAGGAGTAGTTCCTGACTGCAGAGCCAGGAGTAACCCCTGAGCATTGCCAGATGTGACCCAAAAAGCAAAAACAAATAAATAAACAAACAAACAAATAATTAAATGAATGAATAAATGAATGAATGAATAAATAAAGAATATAATGTATGTGGAAAACAAAAAGGCGGCCTGGTATATAAATGCTTAGCAAATACTGTAATTGATTTAGTATTTAGCTCACTATTGAACAAATGGATAGACAAGTTGTAAATGCTGTGTAATTTGAGTTTTTATTTCTAAATATGAACCTTAGAAAAGAAAACTAAAGAAAAATATAAATATGCGTCTATGTCTAAAGCCCAAAGACTCTATACAAAAAAGGCATTTGAACTCCTATGTTGATCACAACACTATTCACAATAGTTCAAATATAGAAACAATCAAATGCCCAAGAACATAGGACTGGGTAAGGAAACTGGTACATATTCGCAATGGAATAGTCTAGCACTCATGCTCAAAATAAATATCTCCCCTAAGCTTCCAAATACATTTGTTATGTATTTGATTTTGTTATTAAAAACATTTTCTGACAATGAAATGTATAGAATGTCTACTTTATGTTAGGCACAAACAAGTTGAGACACTTTTGAGAGAACATTGATTTGAAAGACTATAAATTCAACGAACATCTCACTTAGGATATGTGCATTTGGGAACTGGAATATGACTCAAGTGGTAAAGCATAGGCCTAGAATCCATGAGACCTTGTGTTTAATTTCTGGTTGTATAAGGCCACAGTGTAGCCTCAGGTAACTCCAGGTTTAGACCTCCAAATATAGCCTGATGTTATTCTATAACATATAATATGATATTTTTAATGTAATATAATATAATATAATATAATATAATATAATATAATATAATATAATATAATATAATATAATATAATATAATATAATATAATATAATATAATATAATAATATAATATGACAATATAACTGAAAATCCCAGTATCATTATCCTGGCCATATTTTTCTGTAAAAGATAAAGAGAACAATGAGGATATATTTCTATTTAAAACAAACTACCATTATGATAATGATCAAAAATATTTTGAAGTAGCATTTTTACTGTAGGAGAGCAGAAAAACAAAAGTTGACTTAAGTAGCAGTTTACTTTAGATCTGTTCTTCAGCAATGACAAACTTGTTTTCAGTTGTATTGGGGTTGGAGGATGTCAGAGGTTGAGCCACACCTGGCTGTGCTCAGGGATAGCTGCTGGCTCTGTCACAGGGCTCCCTTCTGGCTGTATTCCAGAGACCACATGTGGTGCTTCGAGGTCCAATGCAGGATGGCAGCATGCGAGGTAAGTATGTTACCAACTGACCTGTCTTTCCTGTCCCTCACATATGCTCTTAAAAGTTATTAAATGCCCCAAAGTTATTTTGTTTATGTAAGATATATTTATGGGTATTTTTAGTATTAGAAAAGTAAATCAGAAATTTGGAGATATGGAGATCAGACAGATGTACAATGGGTAGGGCACTTACCTTGCACAGGGTAAACCATGGTTTAATCCCTGACACCCCATGTGGTCTCCTGAGCCTAGAGGAGTGATTCCTGTCCATACAGCCAGAAGTTTGCTATAGCCTGAGTACTACTGGGTATAGCAAAAAAGAAATTTAGACATAGTCATTTGTTAATCCATGTAATGATACTTTAATGCTATAACTATTATATAGTGTAAATTAAGTTTTTTAACTCAAAAATTCTAATTTGAGTAGGAGAAGGGACATTATTTTATATTAGAAAAATATATCTAACTCAATGGGATCATACATATTATCATTTTTGCTTCTGTATACAATCTATTGCATACATTTTTACTTGAAGTAAGTTAAGAAAATCAAACTTGACAATGATACATAATTAAAAATGGAAGATTGAGTTCTTTAACAATCTTTTGGGTTTTTTTAAATTTGTTTCTGGGCCACACTGGGCTATGCTCAGGGATTATTTCTGTCTCTGTTCTCAGGTATCACAGCTGGTGATGCTTAAGAGACCATATAAGGTGCCAGGTATCAAACCAAGGTTGGCGGAATGCAAAGCAGATGTCCTACCCATTGTTGTACTATTACCCTGGCCCCAACAACCTTTTGATATGATTGTGTGAATAGTCTCTTTTATGCATATTACTGTATAACAGTATACAATATACTGTATAACTGTATAACAATATCACTTGTCGCTTTTCCTGTTGTTCATCGATTTGCTCAAGGGGGCACCAGTAACATCTCCATACGTCCTGTCACATGCTAATGTAGCCCAAGGCATCTGCTTGCTCCAGGAACATAAAGAGACTCAAACCATTCCTTCAGGTTATGGGAATGAGGTCATAATTGTTACCAGTATTTGGCATATCAAATACGACATGGGTAGCTTGCCAGGCTCTGCCCCTGCAGGTGGGATAGTCTTGTAGTCGCCTCTCATCTTGTGCATTTATTGATGAAGTATTGCAGTTGCTTATGCCGGGCTTGTGATCAGCTCTTCTGGGTGGAGATCGGATGAGCTGGGGAGGCGGATGTGGAAAATGGCAGCCTTCGTGGTGTGGGGGTTCCTCTGGCTTCTTGCAAGGCTCTGCTGGGATGGCGGGCCAGAGTTAGCACCCGCCTTACCTCCCGGCACCTCGTGATCAGCTGGGCACAAGGAGAGAAAGTAGCAGCTCTGCCCCATGTATGTGAGTCTCTGGATCAGGCATACCTGGCTGGGCTTGTAAAAGACTGCTGTAAGGTGGGACTCTGACGAGCTGGGCTTGTGATCAGCTCTTCTGCTGGGTGGAGCTCTGACAAGCTGGATTCTAGCTCTGGCCTGCCATCATCCCAATAGAGCCTTGCAAGAAGTCATAGGAATCCCCATACAATGAGGGCTGCCATTTTCCACATCCGGACACCCCAGCTCATCAGAGCTCCACTCAGCAGAAGAGCTGATCACAAGCCCGGTTCGTCAGACTCCCACCCTACAGCAGTCTTTTTCTAGCCCAGCCAGATATGCCTGATCCAGTATAACAGTATACTATATAATAGTATACATATATTGTATGACAGTATACAGTCTAAAACCATGTCAATAGTGTTTCATTATTCTGATTTTTTAAACAATAGCTCTATCTTGCACTTCAGTGGATCTTTTACTTGACATACAATGTCGTTTGGAAAACAGTTTATTTGGATCAATGTAGATATTCTGAAATCCAACACATTTCAATATATAATTTTCAAAATGCTACATTCATCAATAACCACAACTTTCACTATAAAATGTATGAAATATTGGAAAACTTTCAAGCTCTCAGTGGCAAATACCAGTTTACCAAAGACATAATTTTGTCTTTGTTACACAACAAAGACTTGAAAGCATGAATTTTCATTGGTAAATAATGATGTCTGTCATTTTCCTTAAATCTATAAGTTCAGTTCAGTCGTATTTGAGAAAATGCCTGACTTATAGCTAATCCCAAATAATTATAATCTTCCAGTACGAGTGAAAATACTATTCTAGGAAAAAAACCAAGTAGTTCAGCTTCCAGCTCAAACAGCGGCTTCTCCTATATACACCTACTAAATTTCATCGTGCAGCAGGAGGGTTTGTTATGTTTCTGGTTTCATCTCACAATATTTTTTAAAGTGTGCCCGGGTGTCATATTTATTAAAAAATAAATATATATTACTTTAATTGGAATAATCATACATGAAACTTTATCCCCCTACACCCCTTGAACGTTTGCCAGTGAATAATACAATGATTGTTATTAGATTTCAGCACTATTTTGTTAGATGCTAAAGCTCCACCTGAGTCTACTATCTGCACTATCTATGTTAACGGAGGTGGGAGCTGTGGCTAACTGGAGGTTAAACTTGTTTTCAGGTGTCACTTATATTGGGGTTGGAGGAACGGAGAGGTTGAGCCACACCTGGCTGTGCTCAGGGATAGCTGTTGGCTCTGTCGCAGGGCTCACTTCTGGCTGTACTCCAGGGAGGTCCCACTCAGGATGGCAGCCTGCAAGGTAAGTGTGTTTCCAACTGTCCTGTCTCTCCTGTCCCTCATATATGTTCTTAAAAGTTTAGAGGTAAACAATGTTAGCAGGAGTGAGGAGGGGCTGTGACTGGGAGATAATGTGTATTTTTTATGAAAATAGTTTCAATTTCAAAGATATTCCTGATGGTCTCAGAGACCTCCAGTGGTTTGAACTTCACATCTTGAGAATCTTTAGTCTTAATGGTTATACATATACCTAACTCACTTTTGCTAT
Organism: Cryptotis parvus; assembly: GCA_021461705.1. Classification (NCBI taxonomy): domain Eukaryota; kingdom Metazoa; phylum Chordata; class Mammalia; order Eulipotyphla; family Soricidae; genus Cryptotis; species Cryptotis parvus. Next base: position 72,153 of record JAJIBD010026533.1, read on the forward strand.
TCAGAAAATATTTATTCTCAAATATTATTCTTTTCACCTGACTTAAGGATAAACACTTAGTTTAAATTATGTTGAACAAATTTAACCTGTGGATCTTATTGCAGTTAAAGAGATAGATTGTGAGGATGATTTTATTTTTATTTTAAATTATCAGGCATATAATATTTTGTAAACTTTAATGCAATCTGCCATGAATTAATGTATAGAATCACATTGAATTAGCAATTTAGGATCCAGAGGAATAGCTCAGTAGCTTAAAACACTTGTCTTGCAAGTGTAAGGTCATGAGCTTAATTCCTGGTGCCACCACATGTGCCAATATTATTCTAAAATCTCTACTTATTATGGTCTTTGGCACTGCAAGTCACCTACTGTCAGCACTATCTATAGCTATAATTTGTGTCAGCCATATGACTGAAAATTTTGGCCCCTGGCCAGCATTGTGTCCAATTTCACAAGCACCACAATCTTATATATACCCTATGAAAAACACTAGAGCTTTATAAATGAGTGAGCACCAAAGAGTCAGACTTGTGCATGATCCCTGATTATCACAACACAATCAACAACAAAAGAAATGGAGAAGAAAAGACTGATAATTAGAAAAAATTAGGCCAGAGATATGGTATAGTGGGTAAGGCACATTTTTTTTGCATGAAACCAATCTGTGTTTCAATCTCAGGCACTAGATATGGTTTTATATGGTCAGGCATGATCCCTGAGCAAAGAGCTGGGAATAATGCCTGAACCCTTCCAGTTGTAACTTGAAACAAACAAATAAACAAAAAGCAAAGTAGCTTCAGATTATAATATACAAAACAATTTATGCATTTGGTGACATGAACTATTTAATTTAAGCTCTAGTATAATCTCTTGGATTTATATTTAGATCTCTAGGATCTAAATATAAACAATGTTATTATTAAGTGTATATTATATTGCTCTATATTTTTTTTTATCAAGGAAAGGCTTTGATTCTGTGGAGACTGAAGAGGTTATCGAAGCCCCAGCCAAACAGGATGTTCAAATCCAATACATCAAGATCCTTCATGAGCTCTGTTTCGGATTCACCACCAGGATCTCACCATTCTACAAAGAAGTGATCATCAATGTCAAAAGAGGAGTTCGGCAGGGTAATACCATTTCACCAAAACTCTTCAGTGCTACCCTTGAGAACATCATGCTATGTTGGGGATGCTGCCAGGGTCCCCAACAGTGCCGGGACGCGAAGTTCCCTTCTACCTCCAAAGCCGGCAGGGAATGGATGAAGACTCAGGAATCCAATGCAGTTTTAAAAGGCTTTACTTATCACAGGTTCAGGCATACAAATCCACAATAGGAAAACCCTGTGCTTAGGGATTCCTGGCAAGAACCCCAGCCACGTGTAGGCCAAAATGGTGGCCACCACGTGTAAAGGCCCTGTAAAGAGGAGACAAAGACAAGACTCCCAAAAAGGGTGCGAGCTCACAAAGAGAGAGCCCAAAAAGAGAGCTCGAGAGAGAGGAAGCAGGCTAGTTTTATACCCCTGCAACTCAGACCTCCCTCCCACTATTATGGAAAGCAGGGGGGGGTCAAATGCCCTCAGGTAATTTCTCCCAGCACCTCACCTAGGCCCTTTTATATGCTAATGTCTTGAGCCAAGATCTGCCTGGAAAAGCCTTTATAGGGTAGAGAAGGGGGTTTCTGAGATGGCTTGTCTTTGTACCAAAGTCTAATACTAGTACCAGTTAAATATTTTTCCAAGCCTTCACAAGTCTCGTCTACTTCATGGTAGTTTTGTATTTTAGTTGCCTTTGAGTTATCAGGGAGCCATGCTTGCTTGCTTGGAGGCAAACAGCATTTCTCCCTGGTCTAATTATTTAGTGATCCAACATGGCCAGGCAAATATGCTGGTAAGATCTAGCTAGTCCCACGATGATTGTGGTAGCATGAGAGAATATTTATACCAGCTAGTACAGAATACATGGTCAGATAAACAGCCACATTTAGACTACCCCCCTATCTACGAAGTGATTTGCAGGAGGCAATCCAGAGAAGATGCAGAGGCTCTTCGAGGAGTCCTGCAACAATGCTACAATTAGAATGGGAAGGAATAGGAGTGAAGATAGATGGTTGGCAACTAAACCACCTCCATTTCGCTGATGACATCAGTCTAATAACACCAAACATTAGCCAATCGGCACAAATGTGGTACCTGAAAGTGCTCAGGGATCACTTGATCTCTCTCAGGGATTACTCTAGCAGTGCTCAGAGACCAAACACAGGTCAACATGTAAGGCAAGTGCCCCACCACTGTACTCTCTCTCCTGTCCCTAACTCTTCATATCCTTTGCTGTCACATGTTAAAATTATAGTCTAAAGAAATAGAAGTTAAAAAATGAAATGCTGGGACTGTAGAGGTAATACCAGGGTTAATCCTTGAGGATGGGCATACCACTAGTGACTCTCCCCTTAATCTACCTTAACAAATGGGAATGACAGCATTGATGTGTTAAACACTGACATTTGATGTGGCAGATTCTGATTTGTTTTTATGCCCCACATCACAGATGGTCCTAGCTCCACCAGGAGTTACTGCCGAGTACCTTGAAATATGACCCAACACCCTTCCATCTACCTCCACCCACCATAATAGGAAAATGCTATTTTAAGCTAAAGCCTGGATGAAGTCATCAGGGTGTCCAGAAGCCTTAAAAAAAGAAATGCAAATTACATGGTATCTGTGGAATTTTTCCTAAGGTCTTGTTTAAGAGGTTTTTGTTAACAAAAAACTAAGAATCATTACATCTGTGTTTTGATTGGAGAACTGGTAAATCATGTATGACTTCTGATTCATATTAGATAATATAAACTAAAATTTAAGGATGAGTTCATGTAAAAACATAACTACATCTTATAATTGGGGGTGTCCATCAATTTGCCTATAATCCTCTTCAACTGACCATGCATTATACATTAAAATCATGATTATTAAGGAGTGTCTATTTTTAAATAGCTCCATTTAAAACATGAAAATGCGAATAAGACACTTGAGAAAACATTTAACTGCTAGCACATTTTATATCTATGACTACTTAAACAGAATTCATATAAAGTTTTATGATCATATCTGAGTTTCTCAGGCTCTTCAGGAAACGTGACTCCAAGTCGTTGTGTTTCAATCATTTTCTCAGGGTGTTAAGCAGTGATACCCCAGTGTCCTTTAATGCTGACAATATTCTGAGCCATATGTCTTGTTTCACAGTTAAGAATTTATTGAAGAAATAATTGTTTATTTTCATTCTTAGTTTAATTACACATTTTAATATTGGGGGAAATTTGGGAATACATCCAGCAGTTCACAGGACTTAAACTTGTCTCTGTGGACAGATATCAATCCGGAGAGACTCAGGGGACCATATTGGGTGCCGAGGTCAAAGCCAATCAGTCATTTGCAAGGCAAGAGCCTAACCCACTTACTCTCTCGCTAGCTAAATTGTGAATTTTGAATCAAAAAAAGAATTCAAGATTTTGGTCTGTGCCTTTATTTTAATAAATGAATTCATACAGAAACATGCGTTGTTCACATGCAAACATACATATTTGTTACTTAATACCACATAACTTTGCTTATTAAATTATTCTTCCCACTCGGTACTTTTATCTGATAAAATTTTCCTTACCTAAATTCAACAAAAACTTTTATATTTGCAAAATTTTCAAATATAGAAATATCCATAAGATGGTGCTGTATCTTTAATTTGGTTAGATACTTGATAGCTAAAATGCATCTATTACAAATGTGGTTACAAAGAAAGGTGAGATTTAATATTCAATAAGTCTTACTTTAGGAATAGTTGTATAAGTATGATCAGAATCTTTATATGTATATTGTCTATGTCATAGAATTGCTCAGGCATCTTTGTCCAAGATTTAGCAGGTGAAAAATTCACCAAAATGCTTTAGTTCACTGACATTTTCAAGCAGCCACTTTGTATATACTATTTGAACAAATGAAGCAGTTGAATAATATACAGCTTGAATTTCAAATAAAGTCTTTAAAAGACTATTTAAAAACAACTATTTTATTTTATTTATTTTTAATTAATATTTTATTATACCACCATGAGATATTCAATTACAAAGTTGTTTATGTTTGGGGGTTTTGGTCACACAGTGTTCCAGCACCCATCCCTCCACCAGTGCCCACTTCCCACCACCAATGTCCGCGATTCCCTCCCCCTCCCATAGCCTGCTTCTATGGCAGGTTCCTTATCTCTTTACTCTCTTCCTCCCCCTCTCTTTTTCTCTCTCCTCCTTCTCTTACATATTGTGGGTTGTAATACATACACTTAGAGGTTATCATGTGTATCTTTTTCCCTGTATTTAATGCTCAGTTCTAGGTTGGTATTAGCCCTTTCGACAGTTATTAGCATATTGTTCCCTTCTCTGTCTTCCCTAGCCTCTGATTCCCACTCATTTGTGGTAATTTCTACCTTTGACAAGACCTCCTGATCCACATTTCACCTGACCTTGAATTTTGGTATCATAATATGTATATATATATATATATGCAAATAAATGCAGTCATTCTATATCTTTCTTTTTCCTTCTGATTAATTTCACTCAACATGATCCTCTTCATGTCCGTCCATTTATAGGCAAATTTCATAACTTCATTTTTCTAACAGCTGCATAGTATTCCATTGTGTAGATGTATCAACGTTTCTTTATCCAGTAATCAGTTCTTGGCATACTGGTTGTTTCCAGATTCTGGCTATTGTGAATAGTGGTGCTATGAAAATAAAAGTGCAGATGGTGTTTCTGCTGTGTGTTTTTGACTTCCCAGGGTATATTCCCCAGGAGTAGTATGACTAGGTCAATGTGAGCTCAATGTCTAGTCTTTGGAGGGATGTCATATTGTTTTCCAAAAAAGGCTGTACCAGTTGACATTCCCACCAACAATGGATGAGAGTCCCCTTTTTCCTGCATCCATGCCAGTACTTGTTGTTCTTACCCTTTTCGGTATTCGCCTGTCTCTGTGGTGTGAGATGATATCTCATTGTTGTTTTGATTTGCATCTCTCTGATGATTATTGATGATGAGCACTTTTATATGCCTTTTGGCCACTCTAATTTATTCCTTTTCAAAGTTTCTATTCATTTCTTCTCCTCAGTTTTTTATGGGGTTGGCTGTTTTCTTCTTGTGAAGTTCTACCAGTGCCTGATATATCCTGGATATTAACCCCTTATCAGATGGGTATTGGGTGAATATTCTTTCCCATTCTGTGGACTGTCTTTGTATCATGGTCACTATTTCTTTTGAGGTGCGGAAGCTTTTTAGTTTCATGTAGTCCCATATGTTTATCTTTGCTTATAGTTGCTTCATTAGTGATATTTCACCTTTGAAGATGCCTTTAGCTTCAATGTTGTGGAGGGGTTTTCCTCTATTTTCTTCAATGTAGTTTATGGATTCAGGTCTGATATTGAGACCTTTAATCCATTTTGATCTGATTTTTGTGCATGGTTTTAGACAAAGGTCCAAATTCATTTTTTTACATGTAGCTGCCCAGTTTTCCCAGCACCACTAAAAACAACTATTTTAAAGGCCTTTGAAATTTCCAATTTGAAAGAAATTCGAAGTGACATTGCATAAAAGCACTTTCAAATGTTGAGGAACTAAGTCAATAATTTTCTATACCTTATATTAATAAGCAGAGATTGCTACATAACATTAAGTTGAAAAATAGAATAACCTAGCCAATCATTATTGGGGCTGGAGCGATAGCACAGCAGGTAGGGCATTTGCCTTGAATGCGGTAGACTTGGGTTTAATCCCTGCTTCCTATATGGTCCCCAAGCACCTCCAGGAGTAATTCCTGAGTGAAGAGCCAGGGGTAACACCTGAATGTCACTGGGTTGGAACCCCCCGAAAAAAACCTAGCAAATCATTACTAAAGAACTTATATATTTAAGCTAAATTTTCTGTAAGACATACAAACTGGTATCTTAAAAATGATTTTAAAAAATATGTAATTCCAAATTGTGATAGCATTTTTACCACCTCAAAATTTTCCACAATTTAAATTCAGTTTTACTTAATATATTTTTATTTACATTGAGGTAGAAAATAAAATAAGACTGAAGTTTATGTTAAAAGGTAATAAAGTTAAAAGTTGTATTTTCTTGATTTATAATAATGTTCAAAACAATCTTTCAGTCCTTATACTAATTAATTTCCTATTAACTTGATCATAATGTTGGTTAAATGGTGATGCATAATAAACATTTACATTACTGGTACCTTGATTTTCAATAGTAATGTTAATTTTCAGTGGAGGTAAACATATACATATATTCATTATGTATAACAAACAGCTAACATAGCAAAAATCAGGAAGTTGCAAATACATAGTTAATTAGTTTTATCTGCAATTTTAAAAATAAGACCAGTTGGGTCTGTTAGAAAATAGCACCTTATAAGTGCTTCTCTAAAGTCAAATAGAAGATACAACTGTCTGTTTGGATAGACTAAAGTTACAACTGGACTTTAGTCTTTCCAAAACCATATGCCAAAACATCTAAGAAATCAGCTACAAACAGGTAGGTCTTATAGTTCGGATATCTAAGGATGTCCTTAGATTTATTAAATTTAGCAGATTTTTTTGAAAGTAGAAGAGAAAGGAAAGGAACGCCCCCTAGCGGGATGTTTTTTTTTTTATTTATTTATTTATTTATTTATTTCTTTTTGCTTTTTTGTGTGGTCACACCCAGATGTGCTCAGGTTTACTCCTGCTCTGTGCCCAAGGATCAGTCTGGCAGAGAGCAAAGGACCATATTTAATGACGGGGATTGAACGAGAGTCAGTCTTGTGAATGTCAAGTACTTTAGACCCTGTACTATCTCTACTGCCCCCTAGATATATATTATTTATGCGTCAGGAACTGTAATAGTGGAGGAGAAAAACACAAAAGTTTCTCTCATGGAACAGTATAGACTGAAGATAGATATTAATTCAAACCAAAATCATAACATATTTCAAGCTGAAATTGTTAAAAGTAGAAAGTCTAAGTCCGGTAGAAGATACTGAGTGTTATGACTTATTCTGGTTTTGTGATTAATAGTCATTTTAGAGTAAGTGAAGGGCTTTAATGAAATATCTGGGATTGGGACCAGAGTGATAGTCCAGAGGATTATGGATTTAATTGCCTTAATTGTAGGTAACAGAAATTTGATCCCCAGCACCCGATATGGAGTGATTCCTGAATACAGAGACACAAGAAAGCCCTGAGACCACCCTCCCAAACAAAAATCTCAGATTACCATAATTATCTAGGGAGTTATGGAATTGGCTGTGCCACAGATGGAGTAGTATTAACATGTATTGTTAATATGAGTGCTTGATACACTACAAAAACATACTAAGTACACAGCATATATTGTTTCATATTATTTCATAGTCTCTGAGACAAGAAAGAATTTGGTTTATTCTCTGACTCTGAAAGATGACTGCAGTGTTTGGAATTGATGTAGGTGAGCCCCTAGAGATGCCAGACCTTGCAGGATTTTATCTCTGCCTCTCTGAATAGAAATTTCAGGAGGAGATGAGCAATAAAGTATATTTTATTTGGAGGCTTTTAGGAAGGGGAGAGAGAGTGCACTTCTCAACAAAGGAAATGTGGCCACACATGTGCTATGCCACGGGCTCAAGCAGCACTTGGGCTGTGGCATATGAGGCACCGCATGTGCTCTGCCACGTGGGCTCAAGCAGCACATATGCTCTGGCAACATATGAGAGCCCTTCCTTTGTTCAAGGTGGCTTTTATTGATTTTGCCAAAAGCTGCTCCCAAGTGGGGCATCTACCTAGGTAAAAGGCTATTGCTAGGACAGTTAACATAGGGAAGTGTTGGGGTGGAGGAAAGAATTGGGAATGTTCTTCTTTGAAAACTCCTTTTCTTGACCTTTCTTCCTCTTGAAGCTTCTTTGGAGGGCATTTCACTCTTCTCAGGGTCTCATGGCCCCAGGTGAAGGTCTTATAAAGGCTTAGTTCCTGTGATCTTTGATAGCCACATCCACCTGCCCACATACCAAATTCCACAGGATGGATATGTCATTCCCAACGTTCTCCCTTCTGAAATTCGACATGCCATCTCGTCGGAAAAGAAGGGAACAGCACCAGGCCCAGACAAAGTCAGACCCGAACACCTGAAGAATCTGCCTTTGGTACTCATCAATACACTAGCTCGGCTCCTCACACGCTACCTGTCCGAATGCAAGGTGCCCTCCCAATGGAAAACCAGCAGGACAGTTCTACTGTTCATGAAGGGAGACATTCACAACATCGGCAACTATCGCCCCATCTGCCTGTTGACCGTCATCTACAAGCTGTTTACATGAGTCATCCTGAACAGGATGAACAGAACACTAGATGAAGGAGCAAGCAGGCTTCCAGAAAGGATTCAGCACAATTGACCTTATCACACAGTAACCAAGCTCATTGAGGTTTGTAGGGAGTACAAGATGCCACTCTGTCTCACGTTCATTGATTTACAGAAAGCTTTTCATTCTGTGGAGACTGAAGCAGTCATGGAAACCCTAGCCAAACAGGGTGTTCAAACCCAATAGATCAAGATCCTTCGTGAGCTGTATTACGGATTCACCACCAGGATCTCACCATTCTACAAAGAAGTGATCATTAATGTCAAAAGAGGGGTTCGACAGGGTGATACCATTTCACCAAAACTCTTCAGCGCCACCCTCGAGAACATCATGCAGCAATTAGAATGGGAAGGAATGGGAGTGAAGATAGATGGTCGGCAACTACACCACCTCCGCTTCACTGATGACATCGTTCTAATAACACCAAACATTAGCCAAGCGGCACAAATGCTGGCTGACTTCGACCGAGAATGTGGAACGATAGGTCTACAGCTGAATCTAAGGAAAACAATGTTTATGAAGAATGAACTAGTTCCAGAGGCCCCATTCACTCTCAATGGAACAAACATCTCTGAATACAGCAGTTATGTGTACCTAGGTCGAGAAATCAACATGATGAACGACCTAAAACCTGAGCTGCGCAGGAGGAAGAGATCGACATGGAATGCCTTCAAAGGCATCGAAGAAATAGCTAAAAGGACAAAGAACCTCCGGCTCGGGCATATCTCTTTGACTCCACCGTTCTCCCTGCATTAACATACGCCTCAGAGACCTGGGCCCTACGAAAGCAGGATGAGAATGCTATTCGGGTCTCCCAGAGAGGAATCGAAAGAGCTATGCTTGGAATATCACGCCTCACTCAAGTGAGAGAAGGAATCCGGAGTTCTGACCTCTGTGGCTATTCCAGAATCAGGGATGCTGTCTCGTTTGCCAAGGCATCGAAAATCAGATGGGCTGGTCATGTAATGCGATTTGGAGACAAGCGCTGGACTAGAGCCATTACCAACTGGATCCCACGGGATGTCAAAAGATCATGTGGCCGCCCACCTACAAGATGGTCAGACTTCCTTGTCAAGACCCTGAAGGAACGGTTTGAGGCTCTTCATATTCCTGAATCAACCAGATGCCATTGGGCTACATTGGCACGTGATAGGGTCCAATGGAAATGTTACTGGCGCCCGCTCGAGCAAATCGATGAATAATGTCCTGTGGTCAGGTCCTCATGGCCTAAGGGCTAGGTGGTTTTATGGCTCCTTAAGGAGTTTCATTGCTATTGGAGCCCTTCCCTGTCTGTCTGCCTACATCAGAATGAAGAGAATTTAGGTATCTCCTACAGGCCATTCTCAAGATTTTGGCCTTTATCCTAACAATAAGGTGGTACTGTCGAGAATAGAGAGTAAGAACAGAAAATAAAGGAAATGAAAAGAAGTATGGGGAAGAAATATAAGAAACTGAACTGAAATAATTTTGGGAAGGGCTATTAGGAAAAAATAATGTCTCCCCTCATTTTGTATTTATTAAAAATAAATGATTTATAAATAAATAATTTAAGTAAAATAATTTTGTGTTTATCAGATTCCAATAAATCTGAAAATTTTCATATTGGAATATTTTTCGTACCAGGAAATCTTGAGCAATTATGTTCTTTTTCTTTTAGAAAAAGATTTTAGTCCCTATGTGAGTTCTAAATTCTTCCCACTTAGCTCTTAGCTTTTGTTTTCATCTGGAATCTGGAAACCATAAAACTAGATACACATTCAAGTATAAAGCAAAGTCTGTTCAGTATTCCAGGATACAAGTTTTTTTATACTTCTGATGTTTGGTCCACAGCAGAGCCTGGCAAGCTACCCGTGGTATATTCGATATGCCAAAAACAGTAACAATAATGGACCTCATTCCCAATGAATGGAGACGCTACTGGCACCCACTAAATTGATGAACAATGGGAAGACAAGTGACAAATGACAAGTCTGATGTTTGGTTTTCTCTTACTAGTTTACAGAGATTCCATGTCAAGTATTGTAAATAAAGTAATTGGGATAGATAAAATAGATTTTCTAGAAATATGTTGAAAATTTACACTGAAATAAGATTGAATGCTTCTTCCTTGCTTTCAAAACTAATGCTAGTATATAATTCTTCAGTAGACTAGAATGACTCTTACAGATTTTAATTACATTTCTAACATATTAACTGGAGATCATAAATGGTTCAGGATCAGAAGTAGTTGTTAAATGATTTCACTGAGACAGAAGGAATTTTACCCAAACCCCCATGGAGAATGTTTGTTGCAGTATGAAGCACTTGCTATAATTAAGGATACTTAAGTGAAATTTATTGCTTCCAAAACTGTTACTTATTTTCATGTTGGTGATGCTATACTATTCAAATGTCCTATTCAATAGCTTAACAGGAAAGCTTGAGGCTGAAGTAACCATTTCTTGGCATCATGGTATTTTTTTCTTGGGAAACCATGTGAGGTATTTGGGGTAAAAGCAGTCTACATTACAACTGAAAGTAGAGCAAGTTAAATAGCATCTCTGGTCCTTGAATTTAACTGTGATTTAGTATGAGAAATAAACTGCACATCTAACCTAAACCCAGAGAAACCAAAGCCAAGACCTGAACGCTGAACAAATTCAATGCACATAGCTTAAAGTAAGACATTTTATTTTGCTTTCTTACTTTCTGGTATTAGAGAAAGGAAAAGGATAAATGAATTTTTCCTCTATCACATATACTTTATTTCCAAATCCATGTTTACTGGCTATTTTATTTATTATGTTTATTTTGTAAGTAGATCCCATTTTACAATTCCAGAACAAATAATAAGTTCAATATTTTCCCATTAATAAAATACACTTTGGTGCAGAAAGTAAATATAACCCTGCAACAATCCTCAATATTATGGTGTGCAAAATATTAGTTTGCCTATAATTAATTAAGAAGTCAGGATTGGAATTAATAACCATTCTAAATACTATATAAACTTATTATTTTAAGAGGAAGTCCATTGAACAATATCTCTAGTCCATGGTGTATTTAATATTTTTTTAATTTTGATAAGGACATCTTGTACTTTCGTTTTTCTTGCATTTTAAAAGATTTTATTTTGTTTTCATCCTATCTAAGAAATATTTGCACAACACCAGGTCAGAAAGTGTCTTCTCTGTATCTTTTCTGGGGCAGACCATTAGCTCAGTGGACGAGAGCTTTAGCTTTGCAAGGTTGCTCACAAGTCCAAACCTCAGTGTCTCTATGTGCCCAGTGCAAAGTGGACAACTATGCTACTTGTTGCTGGCAGTTCTGATATCTGTGATTCTGTGCACCACAAGCAATTTCTATGAGTACCACAACCAAAGTTGTGACCCCCATCGAGTTCATCAAACTAAAAATATATGAAAACATGCAGAGACATAGTACAAGAGTTAATGTGCATACCTTGCATATGGATTACCCATATGCATGGTTCCCCAAATATTATGGGATGTAGCAGTGATAATTCCTGAGCACCCAGTAGTCCCCAGATCTGAGCAGCACCTGAATCTTGGGCCTTTGTATTCTTGGCCAGTTGGCTAAGAATTGCTAGGAAGACTGCCACCATAAATAAAAGCAAAATTATGTTCAGGTACTCATATATTCAGGGTACACAGATGAGAAGTGTGCACCCTAGTAAGCACTGTGTGAGCACTGCAGTGATCCCCACCCGCCTCTATATCCATAACCATAAATTATGTTTCACGTGTGTGACAACCTCACCCAAACACACACACACACACAGTAAGCACACATACAAGCACCGTAATTGAAGGAGTACAAATCTTTGTGAGCACTATAGCAGAGTGTGCAACTGCCACAACTGATGTATGATATCTAGTGAACACAGCAGCTGGGCTTGGGTACAACCCCCATCATTACAACGTAAACAATGAAGGGGGAATTAAATATATAATATCACTTGGTCACTTGACATTCATCAATTTGCTCGATTGGGCACCAGTAACGTTTCCATTTGACCCTATCACGTGCCAGTGTAGCCCTATGGCATCTGGTTGCTTCAAGAATACAAAGAGCTTCAAACCGTTCATTCAGGGTCTTGACAAGGAAGTCTGACCATCTTGTAGGTGGGCAGCCACGTGATCTTTTGACAGCCCATGGGATCCAGTCTGTAATGGCTCTAGTCCAGCGGTTGTCTCCACATCGCATTACATGACCAGCTCGTCTGTTTTTCGATGCTCTGGCAAATGAGACAGCATCCCTGACTCTGGATCGTGACAGAGGTGGAACTCCTGATTTCTTCTCTCACTTGAGTGAGGCGTGATATTTCAAGTACAGCTCTTTTGATTCCTCTTTGAGAGACCTGAATAGAATTCTCATCCTGATTTCATAGGGCCCAGGTCTCTGAGGCACATGTCAATGCAGGGAAAACGGTGGAGTTCAAGAAATGTACCCGGAGCCGGAGGTTCTTTTTCCCTTTAGCTATTTCTTTGATGCTCTTGAAGGTGTTCCACGCTGCTTTCTTCCTCCTGTGCAGCTCAGGTTTTAGGTCAATCATCATGTTGAGTTCTTGACCTAGGTACACATAAGTGCTGCTGTCAGAGATGTTTGTTCCATTGAGAGTGAATGGGGACTCTGGAACTAGTTCAGTTTTCATGAACATAGTTTTGTTGAGATTCAGCTGTAGACCTATCTCTACATTCTCTGTCGGCTGAAGTCAGCCAGCATTTGTGCCGCTTGGCAAATGTTTGTGTTATTAGAACGATATCATCAAAATGGAGGTGGTGTAGTTGCTGACTATCTATCATCACTCCCATTCCTTCCCATTCTATTTGTCACATGACGTTTTTGAGGGTGGTGCTGAAGTTTCAGTGTTACTGGGTTTATTTCCCAATAATATATATCATTAAAATTTTTTTTCCTTATAGAATTTTTATTGATTTAGCTTTTGTTTTCACCTATTATTAATTTTTTTGTTCTTGGTATGCTATGATGGTTGCTATTTGTTTTCCAGATCTCATTGTTCTAGCACCATTTGTAGAAATATTAATTTTACATTACCATACCTGTTCTTTGCAAGGTTGATTTTTTCCATTTTAGCCAAAGTAAAGATTTTGATTTTCAATATTATTTCACGTCCATTTAAAAATTAATGCAAGTTTCAATATTATTTCACATCCATTTAAAAATTAATAAAACTTTACCACCAGAATGAAGGCAACATTCCACAGGTCCTCTTTGCTTTTTCAGAAATCCTTTTTGAAAACATCAACTTGATTGAAAAGTAACTTACAATTAGCAAAATAAAAATGAACTTCACTTTTAAAATGGGTGCAAAATAAAATTGAATGATATTTTTTCTAGGTTCCATGTGTTATTCTAGCACTAATTCTAGTCATCAACCATTTATTGTATGTCATGTATTATTATGTTAGGAGTCACAAATAAGAAATAAATTCTGAACCACTTCATTTTAGAAATCACTTGATCACTTGATCACTTGAACCACTGTATTGTAGGTGACTACTTGTGTTAAGGTTGATAAAAATAATTAACAATGACGAAAGGGCTAATACCAACCTAGAACTGAGCATTAAATACAGGCAAAAGGTACACATGATAACTCTAAGTGTAGGTATTGCAATACGCAATATGTAAGAGAAGGAAGAGAGAAAGAGAGAGAGAGATGAAGAAAGAGAGACAAGAGATAAAGAACCTGCCATAGAGGCAGGCTATGGGAAGGATGAGGGAATCGGGGACATTGGTGGTGGGAAATGGGCACTGGTGGAGGGATGAGTGCTGGAACACTGTGTGACCGAAAACCCCAAACATGAACAACTTTGTAATTGTATATCTCACGGTGGTATAATAAAATATTAATTTAAAAAAATAATTGACAATGAGAGGAAGGAACAGAAGATGAAGGAGACATCATAGAAGTGACAGCCCCTGACTTCAGTTGTCTTTATTCTGACTCCTTTTACCATCTTTTAGAAAGGAAATGAAGTAACAGGATTTAGAATACAAAAAAGAAGAATATTTAAGTCATTAATCTGAAACTTAGATGCTAGAGATCACATACGGATCAGAAAGTTGAAGGAAGAGATAGCCTTTAAACAAACAAAATTAGAAACTGTGTTGCCAATATACCTTTCTTAAGAGGATACATCTATGCACCAATTCACTCATGTTAGCCTTACCTACTTAGAAACCTTTTGTTGTAGGAAGACAACATATACTTCCTTGAATCTATGACTTCTGGCATGGTGATATTTCATTTGAATAGCAGAGACATAAAGAAATAGTAGTCTTTTCTTTCTACATAGCACTTTCCATGTGCCATGAATCCTATGTGCTTCTTTAAATTCTCATAGTAACTTCAAGAATACCTTTCAAAAAGAGAAACTGCAGCAAGAGGCAGTCCACCATGATAGATTACATTGTTCAATAAACTGCCTTTCTTCAGTCCTACCTCACCAACCACTGGTTCTTAGATTGTGATTACCTCTGGCCACGTGGTTGCCAACAGGTATTCTTTCCTCTCTTTGTGGTTGGCTTTATGCTTTTTATTTTCTTGGCCAGTAGGTTGCTCACATATAATTCTAGCAGAGTCTTGAAATCATGTGTGCTAGAATAGATTCTTTTTCTTTGCCATCATTGTGGGATGAGAATGCTCTAGATCTCCTACTGGTAGACAGACGATGAAAAAGGCCTAATTGGCCTGGACCCAACATGTAATTTGGAATACAGATTTAGATGTTTTAGTCATGGTTTAGGTGACCCAAAGAAAAGCAGGAGAAAATGGTTTATTTTTATTCTACTTTGATTTAGGGTAGTTTGTTATTTAGTCACTTAGCTAAGTGGCAGAATTTGATCTTAATGATACAAATGACACAAATGATACAGAATCCATGCCATACCACTTGTGCCAGCAATAATGAAATACTTTCAGACATTCAGGTAAAGATATTCAGTTGGGCAAGAATGATAGTACAGCAGGCAGGGCATTTGTCTGGCACCCGGCCAACATGGGTTCAATCCTCGGCATCCCATAGAGTACGCAGGCACTGCCAGTAGTAATTTCCTAGTGCAGAGCCAGGAGTAACCCCTGACCATCACTGGATGTGACCTAAAAAAGCAAAAAAAAAAAAAAGAAGAAGAAAGAAAAGAAGGATATTCAGTTGGAAAATAAACATTAATCAGGAGAAAGTAGTGAATCTAAAGTTGAAAGAATATCTTTTCAAGAGCAGACTGGCAGACTGAGATGGCAGGACCCTGGGGACAATGGTAGTAGGATTGGTGTTGCAACATGATATACCTGAAACAACTCTATTATGAATAGCTTTGTAAGTTAATGTGCCTTAATTAAAAAAAAGATAACATACTATAATAAATTCTGTGAAAACACACAAAAAACCAGAACTTTATCAATTATTTAATCATTCTCTGTGCTTTCATTATAAAATTACTTTGAAAGATAAAATAATAGCCTTAAAATCTATTTGAAAATGTTAGAAGTTTTATGAAAATGTTAGTTTTCCTTGAGTCTATTTTATAACTTTCTGCACCTCAGTGCTAAAAATAGTAATTGGTAAGTTATATGTGCTTAGTAAGTACTTGCTATATTTATATATTCCTTCCTTTAAAGGAAGTCACATGCCAGGAGCCTAATTTCTTTTTATTTTGCTTTTGGGTCACACTCATCAATGCTCATGAGTTACTACTCCTGGCTGTTCACTCAGGAATCACTCCTGGCAGTGCTCAGGGGGCCATATGGGATGCCAGGAATTGAACTTGAGTTGGCCACATGCAAGGAAAATGCCCTCCTTGCTGTGTTATCACTCCGGCCCCCAGGAGCCTAGCTTTGATACTTCACACATCATCTTCGGTGCATTGCCATGAACAACCCTTGAATATTGAGCTTATAGTATCCCCCAGGTAACCCCATGAATGTCCTTGAAATCAAAATTTAAAAAGGGAAAAATAATAAAGTAAGTGAGAAGACCTTTTTTGGGGCTGTGAAATATTCACAAAATGTACATATAATAAAGGTCTCCTTTACAGAACATATAATATACTAAAACAACCTATTAATCAAGAAATTAAATTTAAATATAGGTACAAGACTGAGAAGTACACTATAACATAGAATAAACTATTTGTGAACATGAATACATCTCAAAAATATAACGAGTGAAAGAAATCAGATGCAAAAGTATGTATGCATAATGCATTGATTTAACATTTTATAAATAGTAATCTAACCTCCCTGACTGGAGGAAGATCATTGATTTGGTCTAAAAGAGAGATGTATTTCAAAGTGATAAAAAGCAAGTGATGAATTTCAAAGAGACAAAAAAGCAAGGGTTGAGAAATATTTGTGAAATATGAAAATATTCTCTATCTTGATTTGAAACTGTTTTATATATCTGTAAATATTTAATGAATTTTATAGTTTATGGAAATTAATATAATTATTAATTGCAGATCATTATTAATTATCCTTCAGTAAAGCTGATTTTGAAAACTGAAAGTTTTCAAAAGACTGAAATAAAATGATTTCTAGAAATTAGCATTTTTGTCAGATCATATTTATTGCAAAATAGAAAAAGAATAATGCTATTTACATTTGTAGAAATTAATTGATTATGTTATTATTTTGGAAAAATCAACAGTACTAAGTATGGGAGGTAATGAAACAAAACATTTCATTACCCCATGATCAGCTGATCATGAGGCCTCAAGGAGAGAGGGTGAGTTTGGACCCTTGCATGCCACCCCAATAGAGCCTTGGAAGAAGCTAGAGGAACCCTGCACCACAATGGTAGCCATTCTATTTATTTATTTTTTAATATTTTATTATATCACCGTGATATATACAATTACAAAGATGGTCATGTTTGGGTTTCAGGTCATACAGTGTTCCAGAATCCATCCCACCACCAGTGTCCATTTCCCACCACCAGTGTCCCTAATTCCCTCCTCCCTCCCCTAGTCTGCCTCTATGGCAGGATCTTTATGACTTTTCTCTCTTTCTCTTTCTCTCTCTCTTTCTCTCTCTTCCTTCTCTTATATATTGTAGATTGCAATACATACATTTAGAGGTTATCACGTATATCTTTTTGCCTTTATTAATACTCAGTTCTAGGTTGGTATTAACACTTTCGACAATTATTAACACACTATTCCCTTCTCTGTCTTACCTAACCTCTGACTCCCACACGTTTGTGTTAATTTCCACTTTTGACAAGACCTCCTTATCCATGTTTTACCTGACCTTGGATATTGCTTATCATAATATGTATATATGTATATTTATGTCATGAAAATAAATGCAGTCATTCTATATGTCTTTTTCCTTCTGGCTAATTTCACTCAATATGATCCTCTCCATGTCCATCCATTTATAGGCAAATTTCATAACTTCATTTTTTACTTACAGCTGCATAGTATTCCATTTTGTAGATATACCAGAGTGTCTTTATCCACTCATCAGTTGTCAGGCACTCTGGTTGTTTCCAGCTTCTGCCTATGGTGAGCAGGGCTGCTATGAAAATAAAAGTGCAGACAGTGTTTCCGCTGTGTGTGTTTGGCTTCCCAGGGTATATTCCCAGGAGCTACCAGGAGCTCAAATTGAGCTCAATTTCTAGTCTTTGGGGAAGGTCCATATTGTTTTCCAAAAAGTCTGTACCAGTTGACATTCCCACCAACAATGGATGAGAGTCCCCTTTTCCCCGCATCCACGCCAGCACTTGTTGTTCTTGCTCTTTTGGATATGTGCCAGTCTCTATGGTATGAGATGATATCTCATTGTTGTTTTGATTTGCATCTTTCTGATTATTAGTGATGATGAGCATTTTTTCATATGTCTTTTGTTCATTCAAATTTCTTCCTTGTCAAAGTTTGTGTTCGTTTCTTTTCCTCATTTTTTAATGGGGTTGACTGTTTTCTTCTTGTAAAGTTCTACCAGTGCCTGATATATCCTGAATATTAACCCCTTATCAGATGGATTTGGATGAATATTCTTTCCCATTCTGTGGACTGTCTTTGTATCTTGGTCACTGTTTCTTTTGAGGTGAAGAAGCTTTTTTAGTTTCATGGCAGCCATTTTCAACATCCAGATTCCACAGCTCTTCAGAGCTCCACCCAAGGGAGAAGTCAATCTCAAGCCCAGGTCGCAGAACCCCACCCTAAAGAGAAGCCTATTTCAGACACAGATGGAGCTGGCACTAGCTCTATCCGTGATCAGCTGATCATGAGGCCTCCAGGAGGGAGGACAGGTTCAGTCCCTGGCCTGTCACCCCAATAGCGCCTCGAAAGAAGCCAGAGGAACCCCCCACACTTTGATGGCAGCCATTTTCAACTTCAGGATTCCATAGCTAATCAGAGCTCCACCCAAGAGAGAAGCCAATCTCAAACCCAGTTCCTCAGAACCCCACCCTAGAGAAGAAGCTTATTTCACAGACACAGATGGAGCTGCTTCTGGCACTCCCCATTGCATGTGGCTGCAAAGCTGCTGCATTCTACATCAGTAAATGCAAAATCTAAGCCCGCATGGCAGAGCCTGGCAATGCTACCTGTGTTATATTTGATATGCTGAAAGCAGTAATTATAATAGACATCATTCCCATGACCAGAAGAAATGGTTTGAGGCTTTTCATGTTCCTGGAGTGAGCAGAGGCCATTGGGCTATTTACTGTTGCCTGCTTGAAAAAATCAATGAACAATGGGAAGACAAGTGATGCAAGTGATTTCTCCTGCAATCTATAATTTCTTTTCCTTTATATTTTTTTCTTATTTGGGGATGGTGTGTGTGTGTGTGTGTGTGTGTGTGTATGTGGTTAAGCATGTGGTTGGTCAAACCTAGTTATACTCAGGGCTTAATTCTGCACTAAAGGATCAGCTGCATGCAGGACAAGTGCTAGCCCACGGTACTATCACTTTGTGCACTGTTTATTATTTTAATTTATACATTATTAATGCTTTTAGATAAAAGTAATTATTTATTTATTGTAACTAACTATCTCAAAGGAAAGCACTCAATAGCCACTGTTAAACAGTTACATGATATTGTTTGGAATTCTTAGAGAATCAGCATGTATGGGGCTTTTTCATCTAGGAACATTGCTGTATATAAAGAGGTAATTTTTTCTCAGGCAACAATATACTTAGACATATTCTTATCTTATAAATTTTCAAGAATAGATATTGGAAAGGAAAAGATAGAGTTTCTGTGATTTAGGAATATTGCTTAAAGGTTTAGTATCTGTGGGGTTTTGCATTGAATTTCCAGAATTTCGTGCTCCCCAGTACTTGCTAGTGTATCTCTGGCACCTCTGCCTTGAGCCCCACAACACTGCAACCAGACCAATGTCCCCATTCCTACCTGCAGCACTAATGTAAATAATTCTCATTTTTTAAATAGTCAGTAGGACAATACCAGATAGTCAGCATTTAAATTAATGGTTTTCAAATCTTTCTCACTTCAATTTATTCATAATGATAGGCTTAGAAATATGAGGGCGTATGCAGCATTTTGAGTATATAGCAGAATAATATTAACATTTTCTCCATCACTATCAACTACGTATTTGATATTGTGCAGTTTGTATAATAATACACACACACCTTGAAGAAGCCACCAATGAATTCAAATGATAGGTTGAATACTGGCCAAAAATATAAAACGGGCTTTCCTATAGCAAAACACCTAGAAACAATAAAAGTACCATCCTGGCATGAATGTTTCCTGTTGCTACCATTAATTGTCAGCGGTAAAATTACCTGGAGTCTTCCCAAATCAACAAACTTAATAGCTTTCCCCACTAACAAAATTTCATTATAATTTGAAGTGAAAATATATAAAAAGCAATGAAAAGGCTAATAATGACCATAGAAATGATAGCAATAGCTAATTTTAAACCCAGAAATGCTAAATACATAAAAATAAAAGTATGACAAGCCATGAATTTGACCGAGTTTGTCAATTTTCATTGCATCCTGTTGGATCCCAGATCAGGCTATCACACCAAGGTGTATCAGACTAGGTTATTAATTAGTTAAACTAAAGAAATAGTTGGCAAATGAGTGCTACTCTAAACCACTTTTTATTCTAAAGACAAGAATTTAATGAGATCTGGAGAGTTGGAGATCTGGTACAGTGGGCAGGATACTTGCCTTGTACGACTGATCTGGGTTCAATCTCAGCACCCCGTATGACTTCTGGAGCCTGCAGGAGTGAACCCTGAACACAGAGTCAGGATAAAGCATTGAGCGCCAACGGAAGTGCTTCCCCTTCAAAATAATTTTAATAAACCTGGTTAGTTTTTTTCTCTTTAACATGGAATTCAGAAATAAATTTCTATAAGAT
Organism: Cryptotis parvus; assembly: GCA_021461705.1. NCBI lineage: Eukaryota > Metazoa > Chordata > Mammalia > Eulipotyphla > Soricidae > Cryptotis > Cryptotis parvus. The sequence goes on from JAJIBD010026533.1 coordinate 92,938, forward strand.
AAGTGCCTCTCAGCACAGACATGGAGAGACTCTCGGGTGGGCAAACAGACACAGTGAGGTTTGTAAACAACACCTTGTCTCTGATTGGATTCATTGTCTAAACCCAAGCCTTAGAGAGTTTCTTCATCCTGTCTGTTCACAGATTAACTGCCTCTTCACTAAAAGCTATATAAACTGGCTATTTTGATCAATTACTAGGTTCTATATCTTATTAGGGTCTGTGTAAGCAAAATCTAAATTGTCTTTTCTTGCTTAGGTATTGATTTGTTATTAGACCAGTGAAAGGCACAAAGGAGGGGAAGGAGAGATTTACCCTCATCACCACTACCAGAATTTTTTTCTATTGTCCTCACAAAGCTCCCAGGTTCTATTTCTTTATCAATTTTATAATTGGACTAATTGAGACTTGGAAATATTAGCAATTTTTTCAAGATTTCTCATGGAAAATGTGGCAGAGCTGGAATTTGACACAGATAGTCCAATGGCAGAATGCAGTCTTGTAACCAGTGCAGATTTCAAACATTTGCAATATATAGAAAGTAGGTGAAAAGTAACACTGTCTTCCACTGTTAGGCAAAGACTTTCAGAAATGTAAGCACATTGTTCAGAAGACTTAAATTTACTCAATGGGTTTAAGAAACTTGCATTGGTTATACTTGAGCCTGGTTTTGTATTACACAATGAGATCCAAAATTCTATTATTGGGAGTCTACTGTTGACCACACCAAAGACTAGTGAAGAAGACAACATATAAAATTTTAAATAAAAGAAATAATGTAATATATATATGCTAAAAAGATAGTGATAGTGTGCAAGGGAATCCCAGAATAGGGGATTATTGGATGGATTTACAAGAATCAATTTAGCCTTCTGAGAGGAGGTAATACTTAAAGTCAACACTACCAATGAATGAGTTTCCTGAGAAAGAATATTTATTTATTGTAAATTTTATCTGAGGCATTATGATTTGCAGTACTATGAATGATAAAAGCTTCATTCATACAGTGCTCCAATACCACACTCTCCACCAGTGTCTGCTCTCCCCTGCTTTTGTCTCAGTGCCCCTTCAACATTCTCCACCGTGTCCCCCTCGTCTTAAGTTCAGTTTTGTAAACCAGTTCTCAGATTCCTTTGTCCTTGGCCATTTGTTATTCCTTTACTACGCTTTTATATACCTCATATGAGAGATATCATCCTGTATCTGTCCCACCCCCTTTGACTGACCTCATTCAGCATGATACCCTCCAGTTCCATCCACTTAGTGGCACATTACATGATTTATCTTTTAGCTGAGAAGTTTATATATATTATATAATTTATATATAATATATTATTTATATTATAAATATTATGTAATATCATTATATAAAAGATAGGAATATATATATATATATAATTTCATTATCCAGTAATCTGTCCTCGGACACTTGGGGTGTTTCCAGATTTAGACCATTGTGAATAGTGCTGCAATGAACATAGGAGTTCAAGTATATTTTTGGAGTAGAGTTTTTGTGTTTTTTCAGTATATGCCAAGAAGCAGAAATGCATTTTATGGAAGCTATTCCATCAATAGATCAATAGATGCAAAAACAAATTAAACTACATCCAATACACCTTATGATAAAATCTCTCAGCAGAATGGGATAGAAGGAATTTGTCCAATATAATTAATGACATTTATTACAAACTCTCAGCTAGCTTTATATTCAGTAGTGAGAAACTGAAAGCTTTTGCTGTAAGATCAGGCATAAGATAGTTTCCCACTCTCACCACTATTATTCTGTATGATATTGGTATTGTTATAGGGATCCATAGGAATTAGACAAGAAAGTGATAGTAAAGGGATGCTGATTTGAAAAGAAGTCAAGCCATTACTATCTGCAGATGACACTATACTGAGAAAATCCCAAACACTAATACACTAAAATCAAAACAAACAAACAAGAAAACCAAACCTCTTAGAAGGAATAAACTTGTACAGTATACAGTAAAGTGACAAGCTAAAAATTGACACACAGAAAACCATGCTATTTTATGATACAAACAATGAAATAGATATATAAGAAAAAAAAAGCATTCACATTTGTGCCTCAAAGAATCATGCTTAAACATAATCAAAGAGGTGAAAAACTATACAAAGGAAATTTTAAATCACTGCTAAAAGAAACATTGACACAAGAAAATGTAAATATTGCTCCTGTTATCAGATTAAAAGGATTAATATTATCAAAATGACAATCCTACCCAAAGTACTATACAGATTCACTCCAGTCCCTATAATAATACCCATGACACTTTTCAGAGGCATAGACCAACTGCTGTTGAAATTTATATGCAGTAATGAAAACCTCCAAAGTAGGCAAAACAATCCTAGGGAAAGAGAAAACAGGAAGCTTTTCTTTCTCCAACTTCAAATTAAACTATAAAGCTATGTTAATCAAGACAATGTAATACTGGAATAAAGGCAGTGTCAGATCAATCGGATAGAATTAATATTCCAGAGACAGGCCCTCATGTATGTGGATAGTGAATATTTGACAAAGGATCAACAGCAATTAAATAGAATGAGGTAAGCTTCCTAAACAAATGGTATTGGGGAACTGGTCTGTCACATAGAAAATAATGAATTCAGCCTCCTATTTGCACCATAAACAAAAGGAAATTCAGAGGGCAGAGTTTCTGCTTGCTCATCCTGTGCTAGGATGATGGGGCATCCTGGAAGGGGTCAGGTTTTGGTCCTCGCCTGTCCCCCACTCCCCTCAGATTTTCAGAGGCAGAAAAACCTAGTGCAATACAACCACAGTTATCCTCAAGGTCCGGACTGCACAGCTGAACACAGTTCAACCCAAGAGAGAGGCCGAATTCAAGCCTAAGTATGCAAGACTGGATGACCACACCAACCGGGTTTTCAGGGTGCTCAAGCTGGGGCTGCCTCCCCCGACTTTGGCCCCTCCACGAAGTCCTGGTGCCCCCACCCAGAACTGCTGCTAAGGTTCTTGGCCAGACACCAGGTACTCAGGTGCTGGGTGGAGTTTCTGCCTATCCACCTTGTGGTAGGCTGATGGGGCGTCCTGGAATGGGGGCAGGCTTTGGTCCTCACCTGCCTCCCACAGACTCTCAGAGGCCAGAAAACCTCACGCAACACAACCACCGTCATCATCAAGGTCCAGACTCCACAGCTGGACACCGCCTGATCCCCACAGCACACGGTTGCAATGTGCCTGTGTGATATCTCAAAACCTGGTATACCATAAATGTGTGGGAGTCAGAGGTTAGGTAATACAGAGAAGGACGTGTGCTAATAATCATTGAAAATGATAATACTAGCCAAGAACTGAGCATTGAATATAGGCAAAAAGATACATATGATAACCTCTAAATGTATGTATTGCAATCTACAATGTGTAAGAAAAGGAAGAGAGAAAGAGAGAGTGGGAGAGAGAGAGTGTGTGTATGTATGTGTGTGAAAGAGAGAGAGAGAAAGAAAGAAAAGAGATAAAGAACCTGCCATAGAGGCAGCCTAGGGGAGGGGGAAAGGAATTGGGGACATTGGTGGTGGGAAATGGGCACTGGTGGAGGGATGGGTGCTGGAACACTGTATGATTGAAACTCAATCATGAGCATCTTTGTAATTCTATATTTCATGTTGGTAAAATAAAATATTAATTTAAACAAAGGAAATTCAAAATGAATTAAAGACCTTGATATCAAACCTAAATCTATAAACTGAGGGAAGCATAAGCATGATCCTTCATGACATTGAATCTAGAGGCATCTTCAATGACTCAAGCAAATGAAATCAAAGTGAAACAAATGGAACTACACCAAATGCAGTGGCTTCTGCTAACCAAAAGAAGTGATAACCAGAATAAAAAGACACCCAACAGACTGGGAGAAAAGATAGTCTCCCCACTCCTGTGATAAAAGATTAATATTCAAGGTACATAAAGCATCTGTGAAAGTTAACAAAATAAACAACTCCATCCAAAAATTGTGAGAAGAGATTAAAAAAGACATTTTCTCAAAGAAGACATAGATGACAATGAAAAAAGTTTTCTGCATCCCTGATCATCAGTTAAGTGTGAATCAAAACCTGGGCCTGAGTTTTAGTAGATGATAGCACGCCAACTCCTTTTCAATTCTTGGTATCCCATATGATCTTTAAGCCTGCTAGGAATAATCCTGAGCAAACCAAGAAGAGGCAAACAAACAAACAAAAACAGCAATGATACTGTCACACATTTAAAAAAAAGTGTTGGTGCTGTTGTGGTGAAAAAGAAACTTCACCTCTTCTGGGAGGAATGTTGACTGGTTCAACCTCTTTGATGAAATTTTTTTTTTCTTTTTGGCTCACATCTGGCAATGCTCAGGGATTACTCCTTGCTCTGCACTCAGGAATTATTCCTGGCGGTGCTGAGAAACCATGTGGGATGCCAGAGATAGAACCCTGGCTAGCCGTGTGCAAGGCAAAAGCCTACCGGGACCCACTGTGCTATCTCTGTGGCCACCCCCTGATTAAAGAATTTTTTAAAATGTGACCAGACACCTGACAAACAGGCAGTATATTACTTCTTTTGTGTTGTATTGTCTGATTTGGGGGCCCCACGCAGGGTACTGAGGCTACTCCTGCTTCAGGGTTCGGAGACTGAACTCAAACCTCAGGCAAAGCATACGCTCCAGCCCAAATAGCCCTGAAATAAAATTACTCCTATACTATAGGTAATAGAAACAAACGGCTCACTGTGCTGGGTATATTCCTTTGCCTGTAGATGCTTAGTTGTCACTTCCTACTTTTGCTTCCCCCACCACTTCTCCAAACTAATTTCTTTATTAATTAACATTTTCCCTTTAGTTATGTAACTGTTTTTTTTCTAATCTATTTACAATTATCTAAAGAGTCATTCAGACTCTAGGAAGCAAATTTGCCTATTGCTGCTTTCCATGGGATTTCAAAGTTTGTCTTTGAGAGCAAACTCATTTCTCATAGCTTTTTCAGAGGCATTCATTGTAGCTCTACGCAGAGTTCACCTTAAGTCGTGTAACTCCAGAACCAGCACTCGGCATTGGTTGCCAATTGATTGAGAAACCTCATTTACTAAAAGCTTGGCTTTGCTTTCATTCCAGTTCAACTGGTTTCTGTGTAAAACTGTTTATTGGCAATTACAGGAATGGATTCCATTTCCCTTTGCTGTTAAAGAAACTAGTAGAATTAAGGAGTCAGTGGCATTACCAAAATAATGACTACCTCTACAATGGAAACTTTCCAATTGGCTGGTGAATCATTATTTAATCTCTTGAGATTTACCTGAGCTTGTATATCCCACTTTATTGTCAATGTCTAGAATAGAAAGACATCTCACTGCTGAAAGTAGAACTAGTGACCTATTCAGCTTCTTTCTCAATGTTTACTTCCAGCTACTTTATTAGCATGCTCATTGCTGTGGGTTCTGTGACTGCCTTTGGCACTGAAATGTACTCAAATTAACTACTCAAATTATTGTGTGCATAGGAAACCTTTGCCTCGAATCCCTTAGGGCTTGATTCATCCAGAATTACCTTTGGAGGGCAGCTCTGCTGATCTGTGTCCGCTGATTTAATAAGGAACAAACACCATTCTGTGGAAAAAGAAATTTCGGCTATTCTGTTAGTTGTGCTTCCTGTTTCAGAGATATTTCATCCCAATTAAGATCATTTATTCTGGACACTGTACAAAGCAAAGGGAAATTAATACTTCCATCTTTAAGCAGATCTTGAATTAGAAATCAAACATTTCTAAAAGAGATTATACTAAGACAATTTCTGCAGAACAACTAGCAACTGCATTTATGGATCCAGCTACAAGAGCCAATTTGCTTTCTTTGGGGGCCACACCCCTCAGCATTTTGGAGCTGCTCATATAGGAGTGCTTTGGGGTCACATCTGATGATTGCTACAGAGATTGATTTTGGACTTCTATAGGCAAAGCCTACACCCAAGCCTATTAAGTGATTTCTCTGTCTGTTTTCTTTTTAAAACATCTTGTTATTTTATTCTCTACCAGATAGTAACAATTTCAAAATCTAACAAGTCCTTGACATTAATTTACTTTTCTTAGACTTTCCTTCATTTGATGTTTGATTATGAATAAAATGTGTTTTAGAAAATAGGTAAAAAATTTTTGCTACAAAGAATGTAAGATACTCACTAAAAACTCTATAATATGAGAAAGAATAGTCCCGTAAGACCGAAAGACTAGAGACTGGACCCCTTTCCTTCTAATTTCTCAATCTATAAATTTAGGTAAATCTATTCCCCTTAGATATTAAGTTTCCCACCATTTTCTCATGCATATATTTTGTCTATGGTCACTATATATAACAACTGTAACACAGCTTGTAATTGAGCGCCACCAGGAATATAAAAGCAGCTGACACATAGCAGATGTTCTGTAAAGGCCAGCTATTACTCTCTTCCTATCAAAGGTTCATTGCATCCTGTTGAGAGTTCTCTGAAAAAATGACAATTATAATTCGCTTGGCACTCTTCTCTTGGACTCTGATGCATAATTTCTGTACCTGATATTATTTAGCATGTTTTCATAATGAGCTCTAATCTATTTCTAACACATTATCCTTTTCTGTAAAAAGCATCCAAATCATGTGTTAGTTGAATCAGGAAAACAATGACATCAAAATATGTACCAGTGCTTCCATGAAAAAAATATTTCCCTTATCTCCCTGTTCTTGGAAAATGCAGTGTTGTTTTTATTCAAAATCTAAGACTGGATGATAAGATTATTTGCATTACACATACCTGAATAAGAATCATGAGGCTGATGCATTAAAATATAAATTTTTAAAAGCAATGTGAGGTGAAGTCTAATCAAGTAAAGTTAAATAAATACTCAAAGGGTCTTAACAGTATAGCCAAGTATACGCCCCAACAGGTTTTATTCATGGCACCACATCTGGTTCTCAGCATCACCTGATGAAGTGATGGAGGTCCCTGAGTACTGCAAGATTTGAGCTTGGAGGACCCAGCATTTCCTGGATTGCACAGGTAATATTACATCTTTGGGCCCTTGCATTGAATGCTCAACCAATTTGCAGAGGCTCTCCAAGGCCTAAATAAAAAGCTAATAAATATAAATTGTGTGTATTTGCAGGGGTTACTGACAGAGCTTTTGATGTTTTAAAGTTCATCTTATTTAATTCTGAAAAACCACCTTTTTCATGCACATCTTTGAACAAGAAAACTGATGTTTATAGATATTAAATAAACTTGTCTTAATATTGCCAAGACCAAAACTCAGATCCCTTACATTCTACTAGATCATGGGGATCAGTTTCTTTATTATTTGTGCAAACAAATACATAGGCCGAAGAGGAAGGAAAAATCAATTGGCAATTTTCAGCATCTCAGTCTTCACTGCTATCTTTCCATACTTATAATGGTTTTTAAAGATAAATGGTAGAATGAGTACTTTCAGTTGTGTCTTGTCAGAATATCTTCTTTTTTTCATGGTAATGGAGCTTCCTGTGGTAGACATCTGGTCACCTCACCCCTCTTTTTTTTTCATTTTATTTATTTATTTATTTATTTTTTAAATTAAAAAAAAATATTATACCACAGTGAAACATACAGTTACAAAGGTGTTTATAATTGGTTCCTGGTAATGCAATATTCCAGCACCCATCGCTCCACCAGTGCCCCATCACCACCACCAGTATACCCACACCCCTTCCAGCCCACCCCCAAGCTGCCTCAGTAGCAGGTACCCCCTTATCCTCTCTTTCTCTCTGTCTCTCTCTGTCTCTGCATCTCTCCTCCCCTTCTTTTACACATTGCAGCTAGCACTGCAGACATTTAGGGTTTATCATATAAGTCTCTTTGTGTATATTCAATGGTGAGTTCTAGTCTGACATTACCATTGCCCACACTCAGTTAAACACTGGTATATATTTATATCCCATTAATGAATGCAGTCATTCTATATCTTTCCTTCTCCTTCTCACTAATTTCACTCAGCATGATAGTCTCCATGTCCATCCATTTGCAGGTAAATTTCACAATTTTGTCTTTTCTGACAGCTGCATAGTATTCCATCGTGTAGATGTACCACAGTTTCTTTAGCCAGTCCTCTGTTCTCGGGCACTTAGGTTGTTTCCAGATTCTAGCTATTGCTTCACCCCTCTTTTAGATCCTTGTGATTACTTGAACCTGTTTTCCTCCTGTCGTCTGGAGCATGGATCTCTGGTCTGGACAATCTGAATTTCTTGTCTGCCATAATTGGCTCACAGTTGAGCACATGACCCATTGTTCAGTATGTCTCACAGTGGAGTATTTGAATTGCTGAAAACAATCTTTAAGGAATTTTGTTCTGGTTTATTGTTTGCTGTTGGTTGTTGGAGTATTATGCCACACCCTGTTGAGCTCAGGACTACTGCTGGCAGTGCTTGGGGTGACTTTATTCAGTTCTGTGAATCAAACCAGAATCAACTACATACAAGGCAAATACCTTAGTCCCTGTACTATCTTTCTGGTCACAAAATTTTATTTTGATCCACTTAGTCATTGAGGATATATATTTGGAGATTCTGAAGATATAATTAAGAAAATACTTGAGTGTGAGACAACTGAGAAGAACATAAAGTAATGAAGGCATTCTTTAGTGTCATGAAATTTGCTCTCTATCCTAGGACTTCTTGTTTACTGGGATTTATAAATCCTTTGTCTCTGTATCTATCTTACTTAAGTAGATTTGTATTAGGTATACTGTGAGTTTAAATTAAAAAAAAAAAAGATGAAAGGTAAGAGATGAAGAAATAAAAACATTCAAGTAGCTACTTTGACAAAAGAAACCTGTTTTCATCAATCATAAACAAGGTGGACATGTGAAATTAAACATCCCCAAAGATCTATCATCATTACCCCTTGCCTTAGGCCCTGCAATGTCACAGAAAAATCAAGTATACTGGGAGGGATTGACTTTTATTTACATTTAAATCACAAATCTTATTTAGGCAACACTAAGCCCATTATATTCTTTTCAGTGGATCTTTATTTTTATTTTTTATTTTTCAAAATTTATTTACTTAGTCTGTTAAAATTTAAAATCAGTATCTGAATAACACGAACATGGCTGTCAACATTGATTCATTTGAATGCCTAACAAACCGAATAGGACGATTACACTTGAGGAGATGTGGCCCACTACCAGCAATTTCTATCTTCATTGTCTATGCACCAACATCCACATACAAAGAAGATGAAATTGAGAAATGCTACATGGAATTGGAGGAGTTCTATAAAAAAGATCACACCTTCTACAAGATCATAGTCGGTGATTTTAATGCCAAGATAGGACCGAGAAGATCGGCTGAAGACTCCACATCGGGACCCATGGCCTAGAATGGAACAAACAGGGTGAGAGACTATCTGAGTTCATCATGTCCACCAAGACTATTCATGGGAACTCACAGTTTCAGAAGGCTGAAGCGAAACGTTGGACACGGGAATCTCCTGGCGGACAGTTCCACAGTGAAATTGACCACATCATCTTCAATCGACAGTTTTGTCTGACCGATGTTGCTGTCGTCCCCAAATTCCAGACAGGATCGGGCCACCGTCTCCTTAGTGCAAAATTCTACTTCCCATAGCAGGGGAGAAAAAGCTGCAATGTTTAAGAAGAGAACTCCCAGAACGACCACCAACTGGGAACTCTTTGGCACCATTGCGGCAACATGGGAAGATTCAATCATTGATGACATCGATGAAGAATACAACCGACTGGTTCAGCACCTCCATGATTGTGCGAAGAATGCCAAGAGAGAGAAAGACACAAAAGGACGCGTGTCTTCAGAAACTCTTGAGCTCATTCGCCAATGTGGCAAGGTGCGAGCCTCAGGAGACCAAATGCTAACGTCCAAGCTTGCTAAACAGTGCAGAGAAGCGATAAAAGCAGACCTCAAAGACAGAAGAGCAGAAATACTGGAAAATGCAGCAGAAGCCGGGAAAAGTATTCGCACTGCCCGCCTGTCCTTCGCCAATTATAAGACCAAGATGATTGCCCTCCGACGCCCTGATGGATCTATCACATCTTCCAGAAAGGCAATGGAGAAGATTATCCAGGACTTCTACTCAAATCTCTTTGATAGCCACATCCACCTGCCCACATAGCAAATTCCACAGGATGGATATGTCATTCCCAACGTTCTCCCTTCTGAAATCCGACATGCCATCTCGTCGGTAAAGAAGGGAACAGCACCAGGCCCAGACAAAGTCAGACCCGAACACCTGAAGAATCTGCCGTCGGTACTCATCAATACACTAGCTCGGCTCTTCACACGCTACCTGTCCGAATGCAAGGTGCCCTCCCAATGGAAAACCAGCAGGACAGTTCTACTGTTCAAGAAGGGAGACATTCACGACATCGGCAACTATCGCCCCATCTGCCTGTTGTCTGTCATCTACAAGCTGTTTACACGAGTCATCCTGAACAGGATTAGCAGAACACTAGATGAAGGACAACCATGCGAGCAAGCAGGTTTCGGAAAGGATTCAGCACAATCGACCATATCCACACAGTAACCAAGCTCATTGAGGTTTGTAGGGAGTACAAGATGCCACTCTGTCTCACGTTCATTGATTTACAGAAAGCCTTTGATTCTGTGGAGACTGAAGCAGTCATCGAAGCCCTAGTCAAACAGGGTGTTCAAACCCAATACATCAAGATCCTTCGTGAGCTGTATTACGGATTCACCACCAGGATCTCACCATTCTACAAAGAAGTGATCATTGATGTCAAAAGAGGGGTTCGACAGGGTGATACCATCTCACCAAAACTCTTCAGTGCCACCCTCGAGAACATCATGAGACAATTAGAATGGGAAGGAATGGGAGTGAAGATAGATGGTCGGCAACTACACCACCTCCGCTTCGCTGATGACATCGTTCTAATAACACCAAACATTAGCCAAGCGGCACAAATGCTGGCTGACTTTGACCGAGAATGTGGAAAGGTAGGTCTACAGCTGAATCTGAAGAAAACTATGTTCATGAGAAATGAACTATTTACTGAGGCCCCATTCACTCTCAATGGAACAAACATCTCTGAATGCAGCAGTTATGTGTACCTAGGTCGAGAAGTCAACATGATGGGCGACCTAAAACCTGAGCTGCGCAGGAGGAAGAGAGTGGCATGGAATGCCTTCAAAGGCATTGAAGAAATAGCTAAAAAGGACAGAGAACCTCCGGCTCCGGGCACATCTCTTCGACTCCACCGTTCTCCCTGCATTAACATACGCCTCAGAGACCTGGGCCCTACGAAAGCAGGATGAGAATGCTATTCGGGTCTCCCAGAGAGGCATCGAAAGAGCTATGCTTGGAATATCACGTCTCACTCAAGTGAGTGTAGGAATCGGAGTTCTGACCTCTGTCGCTATTCCAGAATCAGGGACGCTGTCTCGTTTGCCAAGGCATCGAAAATCAGATGGGCTGGACATGTAATGCGATTTGGAGACAACCGCTGGACTAGAGCCATTACCGACTGGATCCCACGGGATGTCAAAAGATCACGTGGCCGCCCACCTACAAGATGGTCAGACTTCCTTGTTAAGACCCTGGAAGGAACGGTTTGAGGCTCTTCATATTCCTGAATCAACCAGATGCCATTGGGCTACATTGGCACGTGATAGGGTCCAATGGAAATGTTACTGGCGCCCGCTCGAGCAAATCGATGAATAACGGGATTCAAGTGATCAAGTGATCAAGTGATCTGAATAAATGGTTTTCTACATACAAAAATATTGGGTTTTTTCCATACAAAATATTGGTTTCTGGAGCTGGAGGGATAGAATAAGGATTAAGATGCTAGTGCAATATGCAGCCTAACCCAATTCAGTTCCATGGACACATGGTCCCAGGAGCACCTTATGGTCCTGGCTGCTTCACGTCCTCAGGCTCTTGAATTGAACCACTTACCAGGTTGGCTGAGAATCACTGGTAGGTGCCCAATTTGTTTATTAAAAAAGCAATACACATATACTTTTCAATTATTGATCAAATTTTGCATAATAATTGTTCCGGCGCTGAAACTATAGCAATAAATATGAACAATAGAATTAGTTTGGGGCATAAAAATAAACAAGTGATTCTTGGTTAAAGTGCATATCAGTTGGTGGGAACATATATAGTTATTCTGGCAAGAACATTTCTGCCCAATTATAGAGTTTCTTTCCTCGGATAAATAAAACTATCCACTCATTTTGCAAATAGTATTATTTTTAAGTGTGTATATATTAGTACATAAATGAATGTATTTCATTTTATTACTCAGCACCCTATTGATAAATGTTTTAGATGTTTAGGTACTTTTAGTATGTTTGCTTGTATCACTTGTATCACTTGTCTTCCCATTGTTCATCAACTTGCTTGAGTGGGCACCAGTAGTATCTCCATACCTCCTGTCACAAGCAAGTGTAGCCCAAGGGCATCTGCTCACTCTAGGAACATGAAGAGCCTCAAAACATCTCTTCAGGTCATGGGAATGAGGTCTATACTTGTTACTTGTTTTTGGCATATGAAATGTGACACGGGTAGCTTGCCAGGCTCTGCTCTGCAGATGGTATACTCTCAGTATTAGACTCTCATCTCTTGCATTTACTGATGTACCAATGGGGAGAGATGGGCTTTTCTCTTGGGTGGAGCTCTGACGAGCTGTAGAGTCCGGATGTTGAAAATTACTGCCCTCATGGTGTGGAGGTTCCTCTGGCTTCTTGCAAGACTCTATTGGGATGGCGGACCAGGCCTAGAACCCACCTTCCCTCCCGGGCACCTCATGATCAGCTGAGTACAGGGAGAGCTTGTAGCAGCTCTGCCCTGTGTGTCTGAGTCTCTGGATCAGGCATACTTGGGCTTGAAATAGGCTTCACTGTAGGATGGGACTCTGACAAGAAGGGCTTGAGATTGGTTTTTCTCTTGGGTGGAGCTCTGAAGAGTTGTGCAGTCCAGATGTTGAAAATGACTGCCTTATGCAAGACAGAGCAATAGCACAGCAAATAGGGCATTTGCCTTGCCCACAGGCAACCTGGGTTTGATCCTCGGCTTTCCATATGGTCCCCCGACCACTTCCAGGAGTACTTCCTGAATGAAGAGCCAGGAGTAACCCCTGAGCATTTCCAGGTGTGGCCTAAAAATAAAAAAAAAAATGACTGCCCTCATGGTGTGGGGTTCCTCTGGCTTCTTCTGAGGCCCTATTTGGATGGCAGGCGGGCCAGAGCTAGAACCTGCCTTCCCTCCCAGGTGCCTAATGATCAGCTGAGCACAGGGAGAGCCAGTAGCTGCTCTGCCCTGGGTGTCTGAGTGTTTGATATTTTATAATATAGTATATAGTATATTTGCTATTAAATAAAATGCTAGACATTCATGGTTTTATTTTTATATAGCAAAATTCAAAATTATTTGGAATGTTTTATGATCTTTTGTCATTATTTAATGAAAATGAATATCCATGAAAATGAAGAGTTAACCTCAGAAATATCAGGCAAAGGGCTGGAGAGATAATATAGTTGGTAGGACACTGCCTTTTGCATGTAGCCAACCTGAATATGATTCCTGGCACCAGATATAGTCCCCTGAGCACTACTATGAGTGATCACTGAACCAGAAATCAGGTGTAAGTCCTTAACATTATGAAGCATAACTCCCAAGCAAGCAATATATCAGACAGAAAAAATAATAGGCAAATAATTGAAGAGGAAAACTACTTTGTCATTAATAGAAAAAGAGGAGGTGTTTTTATAGGTCACTGCAAGCTGTAAAAAAATGGAAAATGCAGCAAGATATGATATGAAATGTAGGAAGAAATAAATTTCTGATAATATCATACTTATATACCATTATAATTTGTGTATTTATAATTCAGTGTCACTCTTTATGGTAAAATAAGCTCATCTCATGCAAGTACACTTACTGAAGGATTATAAATTGTACATATATCTATACAATATGTACATACATATGTACATATTGTATATATATAATATGTACATGTTATATATATACAATATGTACATATACATTTACATATTGTATATATGTCGGGGAACTCCGCCAGGGTCCCCGACAGTGCCGGGAAGTAAGTTCCCTTCTACATCCGAACCTGGCGGGAATGGATGAAGACTCAGGAATCTGATGCAGTTTTAAAAGGCTTTACTTATCACAGTTTCAGGCATACAAGTCAGCAATAGGAGAAACCCTGTGCTTAGGATTCCCAGCTAGAACCCCAGACATGTGTAGGCCAAGATGGCGGCCACCACGTGTTAAGGCCCTGTAAAAAAGGAAAAAAAAAGACAAGACTCCCAAGAAGGGTGTGAGCTCACAAAGATAGAGCCCAAAAAAGAGAGAGAGAGAGAGAGAGAGAGAGAGAGAGAGAGAGAGAGAGAAAGCAGACTGGTTTTATACCCCTGCAACTCAGACCTCCCACTATTATGGGAAGCAGGAAGGGTTAAATGCCCTTAGGTAATTTCTCCCAGCACCTCACCTAGGCTCTATTATATGCTAATGTTTTGAGCCAAGATCTGCCTGGTAATGCCTTTATAGGGTAGAGAAGGGGGTTTCTGAGATGGCATGTCTCTGTACCAAAGACTAATACTAATGCCAGTTAAATATTTCTCCAAGCCTTCACAAGAGTCTCTTCACAAGAGTCTACTTCATGGTAGCTTTGTATTTTAGTTGCCTTTGGGTTATCAGGGAGCCATACTTGCTTGCTTGGAGGCAAACAGCATTTTCTATGGTCTAATTACTTAGGGATCCAACGTGGCCAGGCAAATATGCTGGTATGATCTAGCTAGTCCCACGATGATTGTGGTAGCATGAGAGAATATTTATACCAGCTAGTACAGAATACAAGGTCAGATAAACTGCCACATTTAGACTACCCTCTTATCTACAAAGTGATTTGCAGGGAGGCAATCCAGACAGATGCTCTTAGAGGGGTCCTGCAAAATATATGTACTATAAATTGTACGTGTATCAATGTGTAAAAGAAGAGGCAGAGAGATGCAGAGACAGAGAGAGAGACAGAGAGAGAAAGAGAGGAAACTGGGGTACCGCTATTAAGGCAGCATGGGGGTGGGCAGGAGGGTGGGGTACATTGGTGGTGGAAATGGGGCACTGGTGGAGGGATGGGTGCTGGTATACTGTATTACCAAGAACCAATTATGATCACCTTTGTAATTGTATGTTTCACTGTGGTATAATAAAAAATTAAAAAAAATTGTGTGTATATAATGTACATATGTAGTGCGTATATATACATATAATATATATGCAAAACCCTAAAACCCTATGGGTTTGACTTCCAATACTACATGGTCACCATTAGTTTTGCTTTAGTATTTCTTAGACGTATCCCAGATATTGTTAGGTATATTCCACAAAATAAAAAAGTATTATTAAATCAAAGTAGTTCTTTAAAATATAAAAGTAATGAAAATAATAATGTGAATTGTAGAAAGTCTCCACACACAGCTCCATTTGTGTCATATCTGACTCTTTTGTAGCTCACTCCTGGATCTGTGTTCAGGGTATAACTACTGGTGGTGGTCAGGAGACCATTTAGGGTGTCAGGGTTCTCTGCAAGCAATAATGTAAATTGTAGATTTCCATACAATGTACTGTGAAGAGAGGGGAAATAAAACAAAAAAATTACAACTACCTGAGGTTACTGGAAAATGCAGAAATTCAGGCAGATTTCGGACAGATGTGAAGACAGTAGAAAGTGGTACAATGGGGAGCTCTTCCTAACAGTTTCGAGCTTCAGGGTAGAATGTTCAGTGCATGGAGTACTGAAACTCCAGTTGAAGACATCTTTCTGGTCATTGAAAGATAGAAGAGAGTTTGAGACAACTAAGAGCAACTGAAAATTTATGGTGGTATTTCAAAATTAGAGAACTCAATTCCAGATAAAAACTATGCCTCCATGTCTTCTGACCCCATAGTTATTTATGCACATGTCATAGTAAAACATCATAATGAACAATAGAGACCTGAGCAGAACTTTGAGAAAGTTTTTTGCAGTGTGAGTACAAGTTAAAGTCTGAAAGTGAAGTAGCAAAAAAAAAAAAAAAAGTCACCATTTCTCCCCAGAGATATGGAAAAGAATCCAAAAACTCAAATAGCTATATAAAAATACCTCAGCTACAATCCAATATTATTCAGCAAAAGAATTAGGACAACATGGCTCATTTTTAGAAGATAACAAAACCAATAAAATCACCCTACATTAAACAAATGTTGACATGAGCAAGATGATATTAAATCTATAACTGCATTCAATGGTTTAATGGAAAAATATGCTAAAAATAAACGCACATATAATTTCAACAGAGTAATAGAATCTATTTTCAAAGAATCTATTTTCAAACACCAATTTTGAATATTAAAATAATATCTGAAATTTGAAATTCTTCTAAACTGTGAACAGAGACAACAAGGAAAGAATCGATAAAAACCTCTATTATCTTCAAGCTCACTAGACCTTCTCTGATTTGGTCATTGAACCCCTTTATTCTATTTTTCATTCTGCTACCTTTTCTGCAGATCTTTGGTTATATTGGGGTGGGGAAGGTGGCACACTGTGCAGTACTCAGGGCTTATTCCTGGTTGGTTCTCAGGTTTTACTCCTGTTGTGGTTCAGGGATCATAAGCCAGGGCAATGGTCATCCTTGTCTTAAGTCAAAAGCCTTGTCCAAGCACCATCTCTCTAGCCCAATCTATAATTCATATTTAGTATTTTCTCAAATTCATATTTTATGTCTGTTAAAATTTCTCTTTTACTAATCCCTTTTACTAACTTTATTTTATTAAGCCACATTGGAGTTGTTGTTTTGAAGTCGTTTTCAGGTAGCAAACATAATTCTCTTGCATTCCAACTTCCCAGGCATGTAAACTACAAAAATGTAGTTTTGCTTTCTATCTTTCTTTTTCTATCTGGAGAGCCAGTGGGACCGAGTGAGGATTATGGGCCTGTATTTGAGTGGGCTTTGGCAGAGACCCATGGTTCACGATATGTTCCAAGTTTGCAAGGGCTGGACAGTTAACAAGGAAGCTAGGTATCCAGTGGCTAGCAGTCACCAGATTTCCAGGATTTCAAAGACCTGGAAATCTGTGCTAAATGGGTTTAAAAGATACTGGTACCTCAGTCCCAGGGGTGGCAGATTACAGTCTGGACACACATTTGGGCCCCTTGGCTAACTGGATATGCTTTAGGATTGTGTGCAGGTACCTCTCTGTATAATGGTACAGCTTGCCCAGCATCAATCAGATGTGGACTAGTAATGCCCAAGTCTATATTCCCAAAGAAATGCTTGATGACGGTTTTAGAGCCCAGCTAGTTTAGCTGTTTGTTAAGGGTCAGTGAAGTCTCCTCAAGACTTTCCCTGAAGGGAGTGTTTCAATGGAGAGTGAGATACCAGAATGAAACCTGTTCCTTAGAGCTGCAGCTATAGGCAAAATAAAGACAGGCCATCAAGATGGTGCCTGGTAGCAACTGGTCTCTGTTTATACCCTCTAGTTTGTTGCTCCCTGCAACAAACTAGAGAATTTAACTAGTGTTGTAAGTGTAGTATCATAAAATTGGGGTGTTATGGATTCTGTACTTTCTCTCACTCCCTTTGGCCAGAGTAGAGTTATACATTCTAGAACTCTCAATTTGCAGCTTATTGTTTCTCAGTGGAATTTCTCACTTGGTTGTGAAATCTCTGACTCTAATGCTTCCTTTTGTATTTGCTATAGAAGTTTTGTTTTTCATTGCTTCAGGTTAGTTTCTATAGATTAATCCAAATTTAGGGGTAGAGTTGATTGTTCAAAGGATGAAGTTTAAGATAAATTCTATTTGGCCATTTTGGCCCTCTCCCCTCTGATATTTAAAACAAATTATGATATGAAAAAATTAAAGTTGAAAAAAGGAAATTCCCAAATAAAAAAATTAAAAAAAAAAAAAAGAAATAAAGAACCTGCCTGGAGAGGGCTGGGGGAGGGAGGAACCGGGGCGTTGGTGGTGGGAATGGGCACTTGGCGGATGGGGCTGCTACACTGATGACCAAACCCAAATATGAACTTTTAATTGTATATCTTTGTAATTGTAAAAATAAAAAATTTAAAAAAAAAATAAAAATAAAAAAAAAGGAAATTCCTAACACACAATCTGTAAGACAATACTCATTTTTATTTTTATAAATATAGGATGAGAACATATTTTGATATGTATATGTTATGTTACATAATTTTAAGTGTACATATTCTTCAATATATTTATATTTCTTCTATTAAAATATAGAAATATATTAATTTGTTCTAAACATATTTTCCAGCTATTTTTCACTCTATAATTTGTTATAGATTCATTCTAGCTCAACAAAACATTATTTGAAAATCTAACTTTGTCATTTGGAATTTTTACTTACAACTAGCAGTAGGCCTTAGTTATATTATGTAAAAATAATTACATGTGAAAGTATAAGAAAATTCCTAAAGTTCAAGGAAATTTAAAGGCTCATTTTATATATTAGGTTTTATAAGTTGAGAGAAATAATTCAATAGTGCAGACTGCTTGCTTTGCATGCAGCTGACTCAGGTTTGATCCCCAGGAGAACATGTTGCCTCCTGAGTCTTGTCAGGAGTAATCTCTAAGTGCAGAGCCAGGAGTAAGCCCTGAGTACCACTGAGTGTGTTGTGAAAAAATAATCACCACCTAAAAAGGAAAAAAAAAGGAAGAAGAGGACAAGGAGGAGAATCTGGAGAAGGAAGAAGGAAGGAGAAAAGATTTGAGTAAAAAAGGAGGAGGAGGAGGAAGAAGAAGAAGCAGGAAGAGGAGAAGGAGCAGGCGGAGGGAAATAACGCCTATTAGGAAGAAAGCATGGTGATCACTTCTCTTGATCACTTGAATCCCGTTATTCATCGATTTGCTCGAGCGGGCGCCAGTAACATTTCCATTGGACCCTATCACGTGCCAATGTAGCCCAATGGCATCTGGTTGATTCAGGAATATGAAGAGCCTCAAACCGTTCCTTCAGGGTCTTGACAAGGAAGTCTGACCATCTTGTAGGTGGGCGGCCACGTGATCTTTTGACATCCCGTGGGATCCAGTCGGTAAAGGCTCTAGTCCAGCGGTTGTCTCCAAATCGCATTACATGTCCAGCCCATCTGA
Organism: Cryptotis parvus; assembly: GCA_021461705.1. Lineage (NCBI taxonomy): Eukaryota > Metazoa > Chordata > Mammalia > Eulipotyphla > Soricidae > Cryptotis > Cryptotis parvus. The sequence continues at coordinate 112,127 of JAJIBD010026533.1, forward strand.
TTTTCGATGCCTTGGCAAATGAGACAGCATCCCTGATTCTGGAATAGCGACAGAGGTCAGAACTCCGGATTCCTTCTCTCACTTGAGTGAGGCGTGATATTCCAAGCATAGCTCTTTCGATTCCTCTCTGGGAGACCCGAATAGCATTCTCATCCTGCTTTCCTAGGGCCCAGGTCTCTGAGGCGTATGTTAATGCAGGGAGAATGGTGGAGTCAAAGAGATGTGCCCGGAGCCGGAGGTTCTTTGTCCTTTAAGCTATTTCTTCGATGCCTTTGAAGGCATTCCATGCCGCCTCTCTTCCTCCTGCGCAGCTCAGGTTTTAGGTCCTTCATCATGTTGATTTCTCGACCTAGGTACACATAACTGCTGCATTCAGAGATGTTTGTTCCATTGAGAGTGAATGGGGCCTCTGGAACTAGTTCATTTTTCATAAACATGGTTTTCTTTAGATTCAGCTGTAGACCTATCTTTCCACATTCTCGGTCAAAGTCAGCCAGCATTTGTGCCGCTTGGCTAATGTTTGGTGTTATTAGAACGATGTCATCAGCGAAGCGGAGGTGGTGTAGTTGCCGACCATCTATCTTCACTCCCATTCCTTCCCATTCTAATTGTCGCATGATGTTCTCGAGGGTGGCGCTAAAGAGTTTTGGTGAAATGGTATCACCCTGTCGAACCCCTCTTTTGACATCCATGATCACTTCTTTGTAGAATGGTGAGATCCTGGTGGTGAATCCGTAATACAGCTCATGAAGGATCTTGATGTGTTGGGTTTGAACACCCTGTTTGGCTAGGGCTTCGATGACTGCTTCAGTCTCCACAGAATCAAAGGCTTTCTGTAAATCAATGAACGTGAGACAGAGCGGCATCTTGTACTCCCTACACACCTCAATGAGCTTGGTTACTGTGTGGATATGGTCGATTGTGCTGAATCCTTTCCGGAAGCCTGCTTGCTCGCATGGTTGTCCTTCATCTAGTGTTCTGCTAATCCTGTTCAGGATGACTCGTGTCAACAGCCTGTAGATGACGGACAACAGGCAGATGGGGCGATAGTTGCCGATGTCGTGAATGTCTCCCTTTTTGAACAGTAGAACTGTCCTGCTGGTTTTCCATTGGGAGGGCACCTTGCATTCAGACAGGTAGAGTTTGAAGAGCCGGGCTAGTGTATTGATGAGTACCGACGGCAGATTCTTCAGGTGTTCGGGTCTGACTTTGTCTGGGCCTGGTGCTGTTCCCTTCTTTACCGTCGAAATGGCATGTCGGATTTCAGAAGGGAGAACGTTGGGAATGACATATCCATCCTGTGGAATTTGGTATGTGGGCAGGTGGATGTGGCTATCAAAGAGATTTGAGTAGAAGTCCTGTATAATCTTCTCCATTGCCTTTCTGGAAGATGTGATAGATCCATCAGGGCATCGGAGGGCAGTCATGTTGATCTTATAGTTGGCAAAGGACAGGCGGGTGGTGCGAATGCTTTTCCGGCTTCTGCTGCATCTTCCAGTATTTCTGCTCTTCTCTCTTTAGGGTCTTCCTTTATTGCTTCTCTGCACCGCTTTGCAAACTTGAACGTTAGCATTTGGTCGGCCTGAGGCTCGCTCATTGCCACGTTGGTGAATGAGCTTGAGAGTTTCTGAAGACATCCTTTTGTGGCTTTCTCTCTCTCTCGGCATTCTTCGCACAATCATGGAGGTGCTGAACCAGTCGGTTGTATTCTTCATTGATGTTGTCGATGATGGTATCTTCCCATGTTGCTGCAATGGTGCCAAAGAGTTCCCAGTTGGTGATCGTTCTGGGAGTTCTCTTCTTAAACTTTGCAGCCTTTTCTCCCATTGCATGAAGAAGAATTTTGCACGAAGGAGATGGTGGTCCAATCCTGTTTAGAATTTTGGGACGACAGTGACATCATTCAGGCAAAACCGTCGATTGAAGATGTTGTGGTCAATTTCATTTTGCAACTGTCCACCGGGGATTCCCATGTCCAACGCTTTCGCTTCAGCCTTCTGGAACTCTGAGTTCCCATGAATGGTCTTGGTGGACATGATGAACTCAGATAGTCTCTGACCTGATGGTGCAAGCGCAAAAGATCAAGTATGACATCATTGGTCTGACTGAGATGAGGAGGCATCAATTGTATCATGCCGTTTTTGACATCGGAGAAGAACTGTTCCTTGTAACATGTGACAAAAAGAGGCATCAGTGCATGGGTGTCCTTGTCAACACAAAGATGGCCGTGATTCATATTATTATTTTTTTTATTTATTTATTTATTTATTTATTTATTTATTTATTTATTTATTTATTTATTTCCTGATTCACTCTCAGTGGTCGTCAGGGTTTACTCTTGATTCTGTGCTCAGGGATCACTCTTGAAAAGCTTGGGGCGCCATATGTGGTATTGAAGGAGGAAACCTCAGTTTCCCCTGCAACCTGAGAGAAGCCCACAGTTTCTCCTTGTCAGCAGCTCCAGTTCTCCCATTAACCTACCCCGCCTCATCCTAAGGCCCTATCTCTAACATTCCCGACTTTCCCAGAATCATACAATTCTCTTTGGAACCAGGAGTCACAAGACTAAGATAACAAACAATACCTGAGGTAGATACCCAGAAAGACCCAAACCAGCCAGACCACCCTGAAGGTTTCTGGCATTCTCTGTAATACTTGGTTGATATCAATGCAGGAGGCCTTTAAAAGAGCATACACAAAATCACTTACTTTAACTTAGTCCTATACTAAGTTCCTCCCTGCAAGGGGAGCTCCTTTCCTCTCTCCTCTACTTTCCAATAAACTTTTCTACTTTCTAATTCTGAGTCTGAGCATCTTTATTATTCAATATTTTTATCTCGAAAATATTGAAGAACCTGGGAATTGCGATCGAACAGAGACCTGCCGCCACTGCTTCTGCCTCGCCTGCATCATTATCACCTGGTAAAGTGCTGGGTCAGAATTTCCAGTGACCAACACAGCCAATCTGCAGTTACTCACCTGAATAGAGCCGACTGGCCCCAGTGTGCGTGGTCTCTCCTGTGAATTCTGTCTTTGCTTGGCATACAGACCAAGAGGTATAAGATAGAGACCTTGTACCATGCACACTCTCTATATACAATTATATAGAAATTGTGCACTCTGGGGTGACAAGCAGATTAACAAATTAATTGACTGTCCAAAAGAAAAGGGCGAAATCTTGGTCCTTGCTCCTGAGAGAGATTCTCTGATAATAGGGTGTGCAGAAACAGTGAAAGAAAATGACTTTTCATAAAGAAAGAAAGGAATGAGAGAATCCTGATGCACAATCTTGCTGCAGGTGGCTCAGTACCGCATCTGAGCCCTCTCTTGGGCTGGTGCTGGCTCGTCCTGGAAGACAACGCAGCCCAGTCCTGCTCAGCCTGTTGCTCTCTGACTTTTTCAGGCCAGCTCTGCTGCTCACACACTTGGCCACGAGGCCCTGTTCCTTATGACTCATGAAGGAGGGAAAATTGGCCTTTAATAGAGCTATTTGTGGGGCTGTCTGGTTCGACGGAGAATAATAGCTCTTCTCTTTGTTTCTCACTAGACAGTGTGGTTTGGCATTAAACAGCCAGGCTTCGCACCGAAACTAATACTGGCAATGTTTTAGGCTTGAGGAAAGGAGAGGAAGGAATTTTAAATCATTAGGCGGCGTGTGTGTATGGGGGGCGGGGGGGGCAGCTCTCTGTCTACTTTGGAAAGCTCATAGGCCAGACAAGGTCCAACCGTGCATTTGGAAAAAAAATTGAGCGTGAAACAAACTGGTGTCCTGGACCCTCCTTTACTTTTCCTTTGAACTTAGTTCCTAGATGAAAAGATAGTGTTTGCCACTTGTGTGTCTTTTTCTTTGTTCAAATAGACGCTGTGCCTACTGGTGCTTTTTATTTCCAAAGTGAGTCTTTGGAAGCTTTTCCTGGGCAGTGTTACCTGCACTGGCGGGCGCTGGAGTGCTGCCCCAAAGAACCACACCCAGCGGTAGGTGGAGGTGCCCATACAGTGCCAGGAACTATGGGCCTTGCACATGCCAGGTGTGTGGGATTCATGTCCCCGGCCCTGTGTTTTCCTTCATTCATTATTTATTATTATGTTCATTATTTATGCTTGTTTTATTTGACTTTAAACACCAGGGTTTGCAATGCTGTTAATGACAGGGTTTCATGCATGCCACATTACAGATCATCCATCTCCTCCCCAGAGCACCCACTTTCCTCCATCACTGCCCAATGTCCTTCTCCCCATCCTGTTCCCTTCCTTAACCTCTCTCCATGGTGAGCTTTCTACAGCTCAGTTCACAGTGTTATTGCTTTAGTGTAATAAAGCAATTATTGTCTTGTCTTTCCCCTATTATGTTTCTTACATTCTGCTAATGCCCAGTATGAGAAGTATCATTTTTTAAATCTTTATTTAATTTTAATCTTTGTAAATTTTAATCTTTATTTTAATATTTGTAAATCACACCATGATTTACAAAGCTGTTCACAATATACTTGTTTCAAGAAGTCAATATTCCAGTCACCACCAATGTGCCCTTACTACACTTAAGTTCCACCTACCCACCAAAACCAGGCCCTTAGAAAGCCCTTAGAATGCACTAATTAATTTACTTTATATTGCTTGTTACATCATATATATCATAATGCTATTGCTATACTGTATGACTGAAACCAGTCATGAATAGCTTTGTAATTATATATCTCATGGTGGTATAACAAGATAAAAAGTTAAAAAATGATAAAGTTATGGCCTTTTTACTGTGCTATTAGATGCAAATTGGGCAAAAGTATTGCTTTCACATTGAACTTTGTGGGCTTCTACGTAATTCTTTAACAAAGTTGTATGTGTTAATTTGTTACAGATATTCAATATCCAACCCCTGTTCCACCACTATTATTTCTAACTTTTCCAGCCAATGCTTAAGCCTGCTCCTATAGCAGACCCTCCATAATTTATTTTATATTAGAGAAGTATCATTCTGTGGAGAGACAGACATGAGGCAGAGCTGCTACTGACTCTCACTGTGCCCAGCCACTCATGAGGTTCCGGGAAGGATGGCAGGTTCTAGCCCTGGCCCACCACCCCAGCAGAGCCTCACAACAAGCCAGACGACCTTCCACTCCATGAGGACCTCCATTTTCCACATCCGGACTTCCTCCTTGTCAGAACTCCACCCAGCAGACCAGCCTATCACAGCCCGGCTCGCACAGCTGCTTGTGGCTGCTCGGTTCATCAATAAATGCTGGATTTTGAGATGACTACAAGAGTATGCTCCCCACACGGCAGAGCCTGGCAAGCTACCCGTGTCATATTTGATATGCCAGATACCAGTAACAATTATATAGACCTCATTCCCATGACCTGATGGAATGGTTTGAGGCTCTTTATGTTCCTGGAGCAAGCAGGTTCCCTAGGGCTCTACTTGCATGAGACAGGTCATATGGAGATGTTACTGGTGCCCGCTCGAGCAAATCGAAGATAAACAGGAAGACAGTGATACAGTGATACAGTGATCATTCTGTGACTGTCCTTTGCCTTAGAGTTAACTCCATTCAGCGTGATAGTATTCAGATTAAAACCTAGTAGCAAATTGCACGATTTCAATGGTTTCATCTTTTCTTCACCAGGTGTATTCCAAGTATTCCATTATAATCCACTGCTTCTTTTCTTTTCATTTTTTCACATTTGACTAAAGCACTGTGATTTATAGTTATTTGTAGTTGAGTTTTAGATATACAATATTGTTGCAGGACACCTAAAAGCCTAAGAGCCTCTGCATCTGCCCTGGATTGCCTCCTGCTGATCACTTTGTAGATAGGGGGTTAGTTTAAATGTGGCAGTTTATCTGACCATGTGTTCTGTACTGGCTTGTATAAATATTCTCTCATGCTACCACAATCATTGTGGGACTAACTAGATCTTACCAGCATATTTGCCTGGCCACGTTGGGTCTCTAAGTAATTAGACTAGAGAGAAATGCTGTTTGCCTCCAAGCAAGCAAGCATGGCTCCCTGATAATTCAAAGGCAACTAAAATACAAAACTATCGTGAAGTAGAAGAGACTCTTGTGAAGGCTTGGAGAAATATTTAACTGGCATTAGTATAGTCTTTGGTGTAGAGGCATGCCATCTCAGAAACCCCCTTCTCTACCCTATAAAGGCATTTCCAGGCAGATCTTGGCTCAAGACATTAGGTGAGGTGCTGGGAGAAATTACCTAAGGGCATTTGACCCTCCCTGCCAGGGGAAGTTACATTTAGTTTATAGCTCCTCCCAGCTCTGCTAGGGAGGCTTTGAATTAGCTCTGGGTTCTAGTAAACAGCCAGAAGACCTCTTGAAGTTGCTACATTTCTATAGAGTTGTTTTCCTGTTTTCATCTCTAGATAGCCCAGCCCATTCTGGGCTGGCCTGGGGAGTTTGGGTGGATTTCTAGCTATAAAATAAGCTGCAAGAAGAAAGAAGCTCTCTTCTTTTCCTCTTTTGCCATTTTGGCTTCCCTTGGCTTTTTGCTTCTCCGTCCTCTCCATTCTCTGTTGGGCCTCAACACGTGGTGGCAGCCATCTTGGCCTACACATGGCTGGGGCCTAGCTGGGAACGCAGAGTCCGGAGGTTTTCCCCTGCTCTTGGATTGTATATTGGAACCTGTGATAGTAAAGCCCTTTTTAAAACTGCATCGGATTTCTGAGTTTTCATCCATACCCTGCCGGCTCGGAGGTAGAAGGGAACTCGCTTCCGGCACTGTTGGGGACCCGGCAGTGTCCCCAACACAATATTGCATCACTTATCCTACCACCAGTGTCAGCCTCCCTTCACCTGTGTTCCTGAGTCACCCCCCCCCGCCCCATTCCTCCCCACCACCATTTTCCAGCCCAAGCCTGTCCTCTTGATAGGCACCTTTCCAAGTTCAGTTGTTGTTAAAGTTTGGGTCTCTTGATTTCAGCTTTGTTGATTCTGAAGTTTGGATATTAGGCTCCATCATTCCTTAATACCACCTTTATACCTGACTCCCTGACCTGACCGCCTATTGCTTCTCATCTACCTTCTCCCTCTCTCCTCCACTATTTCTTTCCTTCTCCTCCCTATACTCTAGGGCCAAGGGTAGCTTGGGTATCCCCCTTTAAAACATGGCAAACCCTCATCCAGTTAGTCTAAATACCACATGTAAATGTTATCATCGTATGGTAAGCTGTAGTCTCTTATCCAGTGGTTTGTTCTTGGACACATGGGTCATTTCCAGATCTGAGCTATTGTGAATAGTGCTACAATGAATATAGGAGTAAGAAGTCTTTTCTGAATAGAGTGTTTAGGGTTCTTGAAGCAGATGTCAAGTAGAATTGCCAGGACACATGGAAGCTTAATTCCTAGTTATTGAGAAATGTTTTCCCAAAAGCCAGACCAGTCAACATTCCTACCAGTAGTAAATGAGGGTCCCTTTTCTCTTGAATTACCACTAACATAGGTCATTGTTGTTTTTGTGATGTGTGCATCTAGAATGAATGTGTGCATCTAGAATGTTTATGTATATCTAGAATGAAATGATGGTTTGTGGAGCTTAATTTACTTATAAAAAATGAGAAAAGGCCATGATTTGAGCTGTGTGTGTATATAGTATTTTTTTTTTGCTTCAAAATTATATCAGTGGGAGATATGTGTGTGTCAGTGGTGGTGGTTGCTCAGCGAAAGTGGTGAATGAAAAGTAACATCTTGATGTCTAAGTCTATGTCCTGAACCAAAGAAAGGGGTGTTCACCTTGCCTTCACCCCTAGTTGATTTCCAAGGGGAGTTATTCTGTTTCCTTCAATGAGAAGTCTTTTTTTTTTTTGCATAAATATAATCAAGGAGAAAGAAACCCTTGATGTTGTTGGGGAGCACTGTTTTTTATTTCCTAGTGTATGTTAGAAAATAATCATTCACTACAGTTTGAAAAATATTAGACTGTGCTCTATAGTCACAGTTGAGAAAAAGAGACATTTTCTGCTTGTTTTTTGGTGAAATCTGGATTATTTGCTAAACTTATTATAGAACTGAAGGAATGATTGAAAGAAGCCCCTCCTCTAAACTTTCTTACTCACTTTGTTCAAGTTCCCACTAAGGAGTGAATCTAGTCTTTGTCCAGATTCTATCTTCCTGTAGATAATTTTCTCTTTAATGTCAGTGATGAGAAGTCAATCCTGACCATCACTGTTGAGTGAAACAATCTGATTTTATTATATACTGTTCTGTTCAAAGTTTCTAAGAACCTAAGCACGATGTTAACAGAACTTCTTGGAACTTTGTTTTTATTCTAGTTGTTTTCCTTGCTCACTTCCTGTAGATCATCTCTTATCTCTGGCAACTGTTTATCCATGTTCTTGTCTTCTTTTCCATATTTCTCCCAAGGTGGATCCAATCATGTCCTCACTTCACCATGCTCCATGACCGCCACCAGGAGTAGTTTTCAGAAAACCCTTTCAAAAGATCTGTGAATTAAAGAGGAAAGTTTCACGCCCGAATTAAGACAACGATAAACTCTAGATGTGATGGTAACAGATGTGAGTCTTGGTTATTTGCAACTTTATCCGGCCTCGCATCTTCACAGAAGACTCGCTCTGTCCGTTTGTTGCTGTGGCAGACCTGGTACCTTTCCACATGGATGTTCCTGTTCACCCAGGACCCCATTCTGGATGAGAGGAACTGTCTTGCCCACCCTAACATTTTTAACTTTATCAATCATTTCTGAGTGGCTTAGCCTACACTGAAGACCACGACATGCAGACAGAGCTGTCTGACTTCTCATTCCTTCAGACTCCATGAGCAGAAGGCTGATATTCACTTTTTCTCTGCAACAATATCTGTTACTCTCTGGGAAAATCTGCCTTTGCATAGAGCAATGGCAAACTCTTGACAAAGTCAGGCATGTATTCTGCTGTTTTTTCAAGATAGTTGAGTGTGGAGGTGTGGGTTCAGAATCTTAGTACACAACCAGTTGGAAGTCTGTTTCTCTTTATTACTTCTATAGATCAGGCTAATACTTCAGATGTAACACAATGTGAAATATCCCTGTCATTTTATTTTGCCTATAAGATGTGAGAAAACTCATACATACTTTTAAGTAAAGAGAAAGTTATATTGCAAAATACTATGCAGAGGGGTGAGGTGAACATTTGTTCTCAGTGAGGACTTTGAGAGGTTGGAACTCAGCCTTCTATGGAAGATTGAAATTTCTTTGTTAAGATGCGTCATATGCAATTTTCAGCAAGTCACTTAATACCTCTGCAGTTATTATTATTATTATTATTATAGTATTTCAAATTGTAATAAAAGCTGCATTGTAGAGTCATTTTCAGCATTAAATGAGCTGTATATGGCTTTTATCTTGGCACACACCTGGCACACACAGTGTTAAATATGGTAGCATAAGTTGTGTTTTTATCTGATAGGGATCATTTGTCAGGGAGCCACTGGGGTCCCCAACAGTATCAGGACAGAAGTTCTCTTTTACCTCCGAGGCACCCGGGAACGGATGAAAGCTCAGGAGTTCAGTGCAGTTCCAAAAAGGCTCTACCACCACAATCCAATATAATGAAAGAACTCTAGCTCTGGTCAGAACTTAGACCATACATGAGAGCCCAAGTCTCCCACCAAAGAGGATCCCACCAGAAAGGAGTCCAACTAAAGAGAGTCCTACCAAAGAGGAGACCTACCCAAAAAAGGGGTGAGTGCCTCAAGTCATTCCCTTATATACACCAAAGTAATTATAACTGTTGACAGGGAGGGTCCTGTCAACAAAGAACCCTACAGCTTCCAGATAGTAGAAGTGTAGAAGGGTGGTGCCACACCCTATTATAGGTATAAACAAAGGAGTATGCCAAGGACTTGTTCCTTCTTAAGTTACCCTAAGAGATAAGGACTTATCTCTTCTGTAACTATCCCTTACATAAGAGATAAGATATTATCTCTTTATCTCTTATGTAAACCACTGGAGAGAGAGGGGGCTGGTATAAAATAATACATCTTAATTTCATGGGCTTCATGTAATCTAGATGGTACCCACAAGGTTCTTCTTATTTATTATTGCACCAGGGTGATTCTGTGTATCTTGATATCTGTATACTGAAAGGTCACACTCACTTGCTTGAGGGCAAACTAGTATGATCCTCCCTATAATCTTAAACAATTGTCTCAATGTAGCCTGGGTGGCAGTCTCCTGGTAAATTCTAACTGTCCCACGCTGGGTGCAGTGGGTATAAAGAGAAGCTGTGCCCAATCTAGATAACATGGAAGTCTTAGTAGATGTATAATAATAAGTCAGAAGATACTCATTCAGAGTCGAGGTGACTTCTGTAACTGCCACACCCTTTATAAGTGTTTACATAGAAGAGAGATCTCATTAGAATGAACCTTGGCTAAAGAACATGTAAATAGATTAAGCTGTGAGTGGATAAAACAGCAAAGCTCCCAAGCTAGCTAAGCCTGTCATCCAACAGTCATTCATTGATCACTCCATAATAATAATGCAATGGCTCTGTAATCAAGTGTTCAACTCTCAGGTGAGAACAGTTGGTCTCAAATCATAGTTCAGGCCATTTGAGCTATCTGACTTTAGTCAAGTTGCCTAGCCTCACTAAGTTTCAGTTTCTTGTCTTCAGAATGGGTATGAAAATGGTACCCACCTCAAGGCAAAGTGTGAGGATGAAGTGAGGCGATCTCTATCAAGAAACTGGTATGATACCCTCAAACACTTTAGATCCTTTATTTTCTCCTTATCTATAAATATTTAAAGAAACTTTTTAAATATTCTTCTATATCAAAGTGGGGCTCAGAGCTTGTGGGGTCATTTGCTACTATAATAAGTCAATGGAGCATGTGCACAAGACAGAGCCTGTGGTCCTGGGACCCCCAGTGTCAATCCAGCCCTATTCGGGGACCTTCAGGGCCATCCTGGTGACGTGCAGGGGCTACAGGGTGATCCCTGGCAGAGCTGGGTGCCACTGAGGCCTGAACCCAGATCTGGTGCAGGCCTAGCTGCATACTAATGCGGTCCAATCTCCCAACCCTGCTTCTTTTTCATAAGACAGTATTATTATCTGACCTTTACTGCTGCCAGCAAACTGTGCCAAGAGCAGAGCAAACCTCCTCGGTGTACAGAGAAGCTGCTAAGGAAGAGCAGGAGAGCTGAGGGCTTCCTACAGTTCAAGAAGTCAAGAAAGGGTATCAAGTTAAAATTCACAGAAAAGTGTTTGTGCTTCCACCCATAATGGTTAGTTTAGGGCAAATAAATATTTGTGGAAGGTCCTGGGGAACTCTTATAAATGCTCACACAAATAGTCACGGATGTGGCTGACGGCCTCAGCGGCGGGTGGGTTCCCTGCCCGGGAGGGCGTATGGCCAGTGGTGAGTCACAGCTGGTGTCAACCCCTCTCCTGCCTAGGGTCGCTTCCTTCCTGAAGGGATGTGGGGTGCTGAGGCCCATCCTGCAAGTCCTAAGGAGTGCAGTGACCTTCTTCACGCCAAGGGACAGCTGAGGGAACAGAGCTGTTGCCAGGAAATTGGAGATTTGGCTTCTGGCCCTGACTTCAGTTTTGATTTATCAGTTGACCTTAACTTTTTGTCACTTTAGTTCCATTAAGGGTGAAATAGTGAGAACGATGTTTCCCTTTCTGAATTCACAGCATCGTTCTGAAGGTTACAAAGGTCAACATAGATGGAAGTTCTGTGAAAATGTGAAGTCTTCGTACACATGTAAAGGGCTATTGTATGCCTGCCTGGATGTATGATGAAGCAAGCAGGGACTTGGAGAGGAGACTCAGTCCTTAGAGAGGACTGAGGAAAACTACTAATGTTGTGATCATTTGCATATGATCTCACAATCTTCATTGGTAAAAAAACAAAACATTAATAGTCCCATAGGATGGTTTATTAAATTAAACTATTAAATATTACCTTTTCCATTTCTATAATAAATATATCTAGGTTTTAAAAAGGTGACTTCCCCTTAATATTTGGTTTATTAAATCTGTACAGGCGTGACATGTAATATTTATTCATTTTGTTTTGGGGGGCCACACCTAGTGGTTCTCAGGGTTTATTCCTGGCTTTGTGCTCAGGGATCACTCCCGGCTGACTCTAGGGACTCTTTGTGTCCTGCAGATCCAACCCAGGCTGGGTGTGCATATAAGGCAAGAGCCTTACATACTGTACTATCTCTTCAGACCAGTATGGACCATTTCTTACTCCTTCCCCAGAACTTTAGGTCTGTATATACATATACATGTACAATAATGTATATATACATATGTGTGTGCGTATTAATTGAATCATTGTGTGATAGACCATTACAAGGCTGTTCATGATTTTTTTTTTTTTTGCTTTTTTTTGGTTACACCCGGCGATGCTCAGGGGTTACTCCTGGCTCTGCACTCAGGAATTTCTCCTGGTGGTGCTCAGGGGACCATATGAGATGCCGGGGATTAAACCTGGATTGGCTGTGTGCAAGGCAAATAAATGCCCTACCCGCTGGACTATTGCTCCGGCCCCAAGGCTGTTCATGGTTGGGTTTAAGTCATACAGTGTTACAACACCCATCCCCTCCACCAGTGCACATTTCCCAACACCAATATCCCCAGTTTCCCTCCCATCCCCTCACAACCTATGGCAGGCATGCTCTCTCTCTCTCTCGCCTCTCTCTCTTTCTCTCTCTTTTATCTCTTTCTCTTACCTTTTTTCCTTAAAACATATAAAAGACTAGTGTTATGAAATTGTTATGTTGTGTTTTATTTGATAGGTATGTACATTTCTCGAACTAAAATTTATGTTTTTCAAGCATTAGTAGAAAATTAATTTAAGCTACTACTTTCTGGAAATCATATTTAGAGAAGGCTTTTTAAAATTAAACTTTATTTTGAGACAATTGCCAGCTCAAATGTAATTATAAAAAATTATGTAAAGATCCCTTTGTATTCCTTTTTTGTGGCTTTTTGGGTAATATCCAGTGATGATCAAGGGCTGCTCCTGTCTCTGCACTCAGAAATTACTCCTGGTGGTGTTTGGGATGCCGGGGATTAAACCCAGGTCTGCCAAGTGCAGGACAAATGTCCTCTCTGCTTTACTACTGCTCCGGCCCTGATTCCTCATATTTTTATTGTAATTTTTTTTGGGTCACACCCGGCAATGCTCAGGGGTTTCTCCTGGCTCTGCACTCAGGAATTACTCCTAGCGGTGCTCGGGGGACCATATGGGATGCCGGGATCGAACCCGTGCCGGCATGAGCCGGCCGCATGCAAGGCAACGCCCTACCCGCTGGGCTATCGCTCCAGCACTTTTTATTGTAATTTTAAAAAATATATTTTATTATGCCACTGTGAGATACACAATTACAAAGATGCTCATAAGATGTTCATATTTGGGTTTTGGTCATACAGTGTTCCAGCCCCCATCCCTCCACCAGTGCCCATTTCCCACCACCAACGTCCCTGGTTCCTTCCCCCCTCCCCCTCCAACCCGCCTCCATGGCAGGTTTTTTATCTTTTTCTCTTTCTCTCTCTCTATCTCTTCCTTCCCTTCCACATTGTGGATTACAATGCATACACTAAGAGGTTGTCATGTGTATCTTTTTGCCTGCTCAGTTCTAGGTTGGTATTAGCACTTTCAACAATTACTAGCACACTGTTCCATTCTGTCTTACCTAACCTCTGACTCCCACACGTTTGTGATAATTTCCACCTTTGACAAGACCTCCATGATTCCAATTCCTCATATTCTTTACTCAATTTTCCCCCAATGACAAAATCTTGCAAAACTATAATATAATTCCATAATTAGGTCACTGACATTGTTTAGTCCAGATGCAAATCATCTTTATTGCTGCAAAGATCCTTCATCCTACATCCCCAAGGGTAGCCTGATTGTATCTTCATCTTAGCCCATAGCTCCGACTAGCCTTTTCTTCATTTTCACAATTTTGTAATAGAAATAAAACACTATGTAAACTCTGGGGATTGGCTTTCTTCTTTTTTTTCCAGGTTAATATTCAGGTTCCAGTTCTGATCTTCTTGGAAGCTTCTGCCCTAAGAATGATGTTATGTTTACAAGTTGAGCCAGATTCCCCTCCAGAATCCAGATTCCCCTCCAGAATCCAGATTCCCCAGAATCCAGATTCCCCTGCAGACCATGTAGGATGCGTGTCTGGAAGTTCCCATCACCACCCGCCAGGTCATGCTCTCCCAACACCATTGACTCCTATCAGCTCCCTGTCCTTCACCCTCACATTGCGCCTCCCCTGACACCTGTGTCTGTGTTGTCTAAGATGCATATGACTTCTCTGTTTGTCTATTCCATTTTCCATAATCCAGAAAGAAAGATTTTGTTTGTTTTGTTTGGGGACCTCACCGGGCAGTGCCCAGGAGTTCTGTGCTCAGAAGTTGCTCCTGGCTACGCGCAGGGGGCCTTATATGATGCCAGATACTGAAAATGGGCCTCCCTCCATGCAAAAGCTACTTTCTGCCGGTTGAGCTATGTCCGTAGCCCCTAGTAAATACTGTGAACTTGATATATCCACCGTGAAGTATTATTGGGTCCAGGTGATGCGACCTTCAGGCCACAGCATAGACATAAGTAGTTGATGACAGTGAGCAACCTTCAGGTTAAATGCCCTTGGATTAGAGTTTGTTTTATGTGGGATTCATTTATCTTCTAGACTCTGCAAACTCTGAAGAGGTATATCTTTTGCCAAAAGAAGAGAACTTACAGTATCATTTCTTCAATTAACGCATTGCATCTTTCTTTTCCTCTCCTTCTGGAACCATGATATCACAACTATCAGGTCTTATGTTACAGTCACACTGTTTCCTGAGGTTCTGTTTATTTTTCTATTTTCTCTCTAGCATTAGGAATGAATAATTTAAATGGTTCTCTCTTTCAGCTTACTGATTCTTTCCCATCTTCTCCATTCTGCTTATTTATATCTTATTGTCTTATGCTTTAAGTTGACTGTTTAATTTTTATTGATTTAATGATTTACAATAGGGTTCATGGTTCAGGGTTCAGTAGGGTTCAAGGTACAATAGGGTTCAAGTTTTGTATACATGCTTTGTTCTGGGGTTGGTGGGTTTTGTTCAAGTCTCATGCAGAGAAGCTAAAGACTCCTCATTCAACCTTCGATGTTGTGGGTGGGAATGTGGAAACAGTTTCCTTGTGGTATTTGGTTGTAGCAGAGCGGTTATTATCTAAGAGTTTCTCTTTTGCTTGATATTCCCTTTCTTCATTGTTTGGTTTGAGAGAGAGCATTTTTGGGGGGACTTATTTGTCTGTTTCCTTTGGCATTTCAGGGTTGTTGACTTCCTTAGCACTATCTGGTATATCTGAGACAAAACGGAAAATCTGGGGAATTTACCATTTCTTAAGTCCCAAGGTTCCTGACTAACTAACCCAACCTTTTGGTTTTATGTTTTTTATTTTCCTTTTTTAATATAAGGTCCACATTTTTTTATCCTTAGCAAAATAGAAGGGAAAAATACAACTCTTCTATCTTGCCAGAAGTGAACATCCAGTTCATTATCTTCTAAAATAAATGCCTTATGAAAACGTTCGATGATATAACTGATTCATCCTATTACTTAGTCTTTCCTTACTCCAAAATATTCCTAAGGTGATAGAGATGGAAATTCACAAATTCAAAGTGTATGATTAGGTGTGACTAAATGTCACCAGAAGAAGGGGCAGATACATTTAAGAAAGGTTGAACGAAACCATTTAATTTTTTTAAATTTTATTTTCCCATCACACTTACACAAACTGTGGCCTACAAAGTTGCTGGTGAAGGTTTGTTGCCAACATTCAATACAGCAACAGCAATCCCACCACCTTTGCACCTTCCCGTCACCATTATCTCCAGTTTTCCCAATCACCCCTAAACCTGCCCCCCATATCAGGCCCTTATAATTTATTTTATATTGATTGCTATAATTTGCTAAAAGAATGATAAAAAATTCTTTTTTTAGAAGAAATTTTGTGAAGATTGTGTATCTCACCATGGAGTTATTAAGCCCTTGTATACTATATTTAACCTGATGTTACAGGTTAAGCTTCAGTGTCCATATTTTGTTAATGGAGATTGGATGCCTTCTACATTCCATCACATCCAGACTTGTGTGTTGCTCCTGGCTTATCAGTGATGTAGAGTTTGAGGTGTAAAGGAAGTCCAAAATTTTAATGACAAACCATTTTCTTTGCTGCTGCTTTCCTAAGGGCTTTTAATGTTAGTGTGAATTCTAACTTCTCAAGCAAGAGATTATGCAACATCAGAATAATTTGATAAAATTTATATTTTAGACATGTGGACAATATAAATAAACAAATAAATATTGTTTAAAAATGTGTAATGAAATGAAAGTACTATTTTCAAATAACTCAACAATGGACAGGATGCATCAAAATGCATGAAAGAAAGTAGGAATGCTAAACTACTTTGTGGGAAGTTTCCATCAGGAAGCTCTACCCTTGGGGTTATATGAGCATCATCCCTTTCTTCAGAGTAGTTCGTGTTTTTCTGAGATCAGACGAGATCGGGCGTGTTCAGGGTGGTATGGCCGTAGACTAGTTCGTGCTTTTTATAGATTGTACTTTCCAGTCATTAGTCCTCAAAACTCTTAAGGAATTCTGCATATACTCAATGAAATGAAGAAACAGAAATGAAGGTACAATATGATCGCTGAATGAAAACTAAAGACATACTTGAAGGTCTCTTTATGTTGACTTTTAATTGAAAAAAAAACAAGTATTTAGTGCTCTACTCTGCTAAGAACTTTGGGTACAGGAGCCATTTTCAGTCGTTTGATGAATTAGCTGGTCTGTTTGACTGCAGTGAAGACCTGATTAATACACGAGACTTGTGAGAGGTAACCCAATGTATTATGTCTTCCCAATATGTTATTTTTTTGGGGGTCACACCTGGCAATGCTTAGGGGTTACTCTTGGCTCTTTGCTCAGGAATTACTCCTGGCGGTGCTCGGGGGACCACATGGGATGCCGGGATCGAACCTGGGCTGGCATGGGCCGGCCACATGCAAGGCAAACACCCTACCTGCTGGACTATCGCTCCAGCCCCAATATGTTATTTTTTCAAAGTAATTTCTTTCAGTGATATGTTTAAACATCTGTGCAAGGAAAGGAATGTTTTCTTTTCCTTTGGTTCAAGTTGGTGGGGACTGGAGAATGCATAAAACGGAAGAGGAAAAGAGGTTCCTGTAGGAAGGATGTGGTTGAATGGTAAAACCCAAGAAATTACTTTAGGAGATGACAAATTCTACATGCTTGTTGTCCACCAGAGCACCCACTTGTCATGGCCAAAGATTGCATGTTTGTGTTGTAGTGCTATACATGATCATTTCAAAAACAGTTTGAAAGCTAAAGACATCTGCTGGTTCCTTCCTCTAAATTACAGCTTTCTTTTGGCCTATGAGCCCACTTTTAAGTAGGTTTTCCATAGTTCGTGGAAGCTTTCTCTTCTTGCTTAAAACCAGATAGAGGCCCTGACAGCAAGACACTAGTTATTTAGTGAACTGTCATTTGGGAGAATTCAAACTTCCTAAAACCATCTTCCTTAGATGGAGCTAAGTAGTTATGGAAGAATATTCTAAAAAAAAAATCAACACCTTAACTTAAGAATTGCTTAAAGGCGAGAGCAATAGTACTACAGGCAGGGTGCTTGCCTTGCATGTAGCTAACAGGTTTGATCTCCTGACCCACATATGGTCTTCCTGAACATGCCAGGAGTGATCCCTGTGTGCAGAACCAGGGCTAAGCCCTGAGCACAACTGGATGCCCTCCCCAAACAGGAAAAAAGAAAACATTCTTGATTTAAAAAGTTTGATTTTTATATATATATATATATATATATATATATATATGTAAAATAAACTTAGATATATTTATACTATATATACTGTCTCGACCTAGGTACACATAACTGCTCCATTCAGAGATGTTTGTTCCACTGAGAGTGGATGGGGCATCTGGAACTAGTTCTTTTTTTCATAAACATTGTTTTGTTGAGATTCAGCTATATACCTATTTTCCACATTCTTGGTCGAAGTCAGCCAGCATTTGTGCCGCTTGGCTAATGTTTGGTGTTATTAGAACGATGTCATCAGTGAAGCGGAGGTGGTGTAGTTGCCGACTGTCTATCTTCACTCCCATTCCTTCCAATTATAATTGTCTCTTGAAGAGTTTTGTGAAATGGTATCACCCTGCCGAACCCCCTCTTTTGACATCCATGATCACTTCCTTGTAGAATGGTGAGATCCTGGTGGGAATCCATAATACAGCTCATGAAGGATCTTGATGTATTGGGTTTGAACACCCTGTTTGGCCTGGGCTTTGATGACCGCTTAGGTCTCCACAGAATCAAAGGCTTTCTTTAAATCAATGAACATGAGACAGAGTGGCATCTTGAACTCCCTACAAACCTCAATGAGCTTGGTTACTGTGTGGATATGGTCGATTGTGCTGAATCCTTTTCAGAAGACAGCTTGCTCGCATGGTTGTCCTTCATCTAATGTTCTGCCAATCCTGTTCAGGATGACTTGAGTGAACAGCTTGTAGATGATGGACATCAGGCAGATGGGGCGATAGCTGCCAATGTTGTGGAAGTCTCCCTTCTTGAACAGTAGAACTGTCCTAAAACCTGAGCTGCGCAGAAGGAAGAGAGTGGCGAAAGCCTTCAAGAGCGTCGAAGAAATAGCCAAATGGACAAAGAACCTCCAGCTCCGGGCACATCTTCTTAAAGCAAATTTAAGGTCAGCTTAAGTGGGTACTCCTCTTCTGAAGTTGTATGTTGGTGCTGGGCGGTCTGGATCTACACGGTGATCACTGACCTCTGGGGTCTTGTGTCTACTCCATGCTATAACAGAAAATGGGGCTAACAGAATCTTTGTTTGTTTTGGGGCCACACTCAGTTCAGCAGCTACTTCTGCATTCAGGAATCACTCCTGGCCTACTTAGGGGACTGTGTGGGATGCTGAGGACTGAACCCTGGTCAGCTGTGTGCCAGGCAAGTGTCCTACCTGCTGACCTATCACTCCACCCAAAGGGCTAACAGAATCTTTCAGTGCACAGTATTCAAATTCACACATTCCTCTATAGAAATCATTCCACATACTTCCTTTATATCTGTTTCTCTATTATCTCTTATTACTTCCTAACCTTGGTGCCCAGAAGAACCCTAATGAAGGGGGAAATTTCCACTTTAATTCTCAGGAGACAGAACCCGGTTACTCTTCTCGGAGGCCAGTAAACATGTCTAAGTTAATCCCCTACTATGCTTGTGACGTCAAATGTTGCCAAGCTCAATACAAAGGTTCTACAACACTCAGAGAAGTCACCATCTACAGAACCCATTTTCTCTCAACCTGTGTGAATGGGAAAATGGCATGTGTTATTGCGTAGTCTAATGATTTTAATTCAGAGGTGCTCAACCACCCAGATATATTCGAAGGCCTGAACATGGGACAATGGCTTTAGGCTCTGGCCCAGGTGCTTATGCAGGGGGCAGCAGCTCCCAAGCTTGGTGACATGTGAGATGTACATGTTGCCTTTTCTGCTCATTAATTGAACCAATGAACTCGCTGAAAGTGGCTTGCCCCAACTCTGTACTTATTTGAAGCTCCCTCAGGTAGGCTGTAGGTTGGAAATGCTTCCCACCTCCATCTCTGATCTTATTCCCCAGAATTATTCTCTGAGGGCTGGATGAAATCTGGTCAGGCTCATGGAAAACAAGGATACTTTATCCCTGGGATTTAAGCCTTTGGCTTTTCACTCACTCAATACCTGATCTGGGATGCCTATTCTCCTTATAATTATGCATCAGTAGGTTGCAGCAGAAGGAAGCTTGGGGCGGGGTATGTTTGCTGAGAGCCATCGCTAGTAGCCATGGGTAGGGGATATCCAGACTTTTTCTTGTATCATCCCAAGGATCATTCTCTGGAGGCTCACTCTCTGAGGCCCCATGCCCTTGGGTTTTCACATAAGAGAGGAACCGTGCAAGCCTTGAAATGCAGAGACACCTCACCCATGGGTTTATGCCTATGAGGCATCCATAGGTCTTGGGACTGGTGAGAAGTCAGACACTTTGTCACCAAGCTTCCTCTTCTGCTTGAGTGTTTATGAACAAGGCTGCCCCGTGATAATAAGAGAAAAGCTCCCAAACACGCAGTTTGCTTGGGGCTTGGAATTCTAGATGAGTTGTTAAAATTCATCTCCATGATTTATCACAACTGTGAACAGGACCAGGATGAAAGAATCCTGATAAGGGTTGAAAGGAAAACTGACTTCTGGCTTAATCTCTTAGAACTAGTTAGGCCATCTCTGGTCTTCTTTCCTGTGCCACCTCAAAATAAACGTGTTGCTTTTCTTCAAAGGATAAATGTTGATAATTATTTATGGCTTGAACAACTTTGTCATTGGAGATCAAGAACTCTAATTCTACTGTTGATCACAAGGACAAAGAGTGACAATCTCAACATCTGGAAAGCCTAAAGTACCCCTTCAAAATCTCTGCTTAAGTATATGAGAAGTAACCTGATATTCTTTGAGTAGTACCTACATCCCACTTTCAATTTGCTTGTATTCGTATATGAGACCTCTTGGTGGAAATTCAGCCTCCTCTGTTCTATTGCTGTTCTTTTGAAAAACAAACAAATAAAGAAATGCATTGAAAGAATAAGCAGAACAAGCAGAAGCCTCCTGGGAATGCTGTGCTGTAAAAAGGGTGACTGGTTATAAGACTCTCCCCTGGATCAAGGAATACAGGGTAGAGCTCAGGTACTCTCACCAGAGGATAGTTACCAGGGCACTGTGCTGGAGGCACCAAGGCAGACCATTAATATTATGGAACAAGAACCTGGCTTAGCAGTAGAGTTATCATGAAGGCTATTAATTTCCTTTTGGTCATTGAGCAGCCAGTTCTGTTTTCAAATTCATATTCCGTTTCCTTATTCTACAATACTGGTCATAGTAATGGGGCAACAGGTAAATATATGTGACGCTATATTCATCCCCTTTGCTGTTTGTGGAATGATCTCTTTTTTGTCACTCTGTTTTAGTGAAAAGGGAGAAAACTGTCCACCTATCAGTTGGAGAGAGACAAAATTAAACACTTGGAGGCTTCAGCCTCTGTCAGACACCCCAACACAACCATCATTTTTGTCCAAATTCAGCTTGGGCAATTGGAAGTGTGATTAATGCTATTTGGGCAGGGGGGCATTTTAAGGAGCTCAGCTTCCCAAGTTAGTGAAAGTATAAAGAGGAATACTCTAAAATATTTCCAACAATTCCAAGGGAGTTTGATCAACCTGAGCCCTAAGTGTCTTTCTGGGAACCTCTTTATCCATCATGTCATCAGGTACCTTGGTATTAGTTAAAGCTCTCCAAGGTGGAACATACTAACCAGAATTACAAACTCTGCAAAGTCCCATTTCTGGTCCTTCTTTCTGCTCCCATAGCCTTCAAAATTCTTGGAATCCTAAGTAGGACTCACTAACTTGATTATAAAGGTGGATAGGACACCCACACACTTGGAGGCTGGAAACTGTCTATGGCTTGAATGACTTTGTCATTGAAGATCAGGAATCCTAATTCTACTGTTGATCAAAATGATGAAGAAGAATAATTCCAACATCTGGAAAGCCTGATGTACTTCTTCAAAACCTCTGTCTAAGTTCACAAGTAGTTACCTGATATTCTTTGATTAGTAACTACATCCTCACTTTCAACTGCTTGTGTTCACATATGAGATCTCTTGGTGGAAATCCATCATCCTTTGTTCTACTGCTGTTCTTTTGAAAAACCAAATGTGTCTTACTAAAATTCAAAGAACTTTAATGAATTCAGCTGTCATAAGCTGTTCTCTTTTGAGCCATGACCTATTTGATGGAGCATTTAGGAATCCAACTCACCTTAGACTAACACCTCCATTGGCACTGTATGACAAGGAAAAAGGATAGATGCCTTAAGTACCCCCAAAGAAAACCCACATCTTTTTTTAGCAGGAAGTAACCTCACAAGATGGGAACTTTGCCCTATAACCTTAAAAGCATTAAGGGCTCCGGGAGTTGAGAATGTTACTGAAGCAGTGAGGAGGAAAGGGCCAGATAATCAAGACTTCTGATTGGTTGTCTTACAAAATCTCATTTGTACAGGACATATAATATCTAATTGGTCATTTTACAAAACGCCTGAATAGGATGTAGCCAATCAGATATTATAAACAGCTAAGGGGCAGGGATAAGCTAGTTATGTAAGTTCAGGTCACTAATTAAGTGAGCATTCATGAGAAGGGACAGTAGGAGGTATGATGACTGGGATTGCTATCTTGTATGTGGAAGATTTGTGGCTGACAGTTTCATTGTAAGCACAGAAATGTAGGTACAGAAACGTACCTACATGCTCTGTAAACTAAAGAGCTATAAAATAAGGAGCAATAACTCTGAAGACATCTGGTGGTGAGTGTGCTAATCTTATACACAACCCAAAAGTCTTATACACAAACCCAGAAGCTAGCAGGATCAGTGGTAACAAAATCAGCTTTTCTGTCCAGATGGGTCATGGAACTCTGTTACTAAGTACTACAGACAAGTAAAAATGAGAGTACATTAATTTTTAAATAAAAAATAGGGACACATATAGGGGTTGATGTGCTTGCCTTGCAAGAAGCCAACTGAGTTTGATCCCTGCACATAAGGACTACCATGAATGATCTCGGAGTGTAGAGCCAGGAATAATCTCTGGGCACAGCTGAATGTGGCTACAACCTCCCCCACAAATTAAGAAGAAACACTTTCAAGCAAAAGTAATACATAATAAAATATATAAACAATTATAGAAAGAATTATATGTGATTTCTGTATTTCTATCAAGACAGAATTCAGGTGCTGGATCTTATGGTTAGCAATTGTTAAATCAGGATGTATCATCTCACTTTTTAATCCTGAGCTTTTAAATCATTAACCACTGGTTAACCAATGAGAGTGGGAAATAGATAAGAACTTCAAACACCTTGGATCATAACCTATATCAGTTTGCAGGAGCTCAGAACCCTGACTTCAGGGACACGATACGTAAGTAGTAGAGGAATCAAGGAGTTGTAGCTGGAGAGTAACCAGAGATGAGAGGGGGAGGTTTGAGCTGGACTTGGCTGCATCAGTACAGAGGGCACAGGGGCATTGGTATTCCAGCTAAGAGATAAAGTTGCGCTTGGGGAAAGGTATGCAGACATTGTGGTTGATAGAAAGGTTCATATGGAGGCAATGAGAGACTACTGAAAACACAGAAGCTGTGAGTGGAGGAAATAGTCCCTGAACTTCACAGAGCTAGGGAGAATGATCTATAATCATATTTTATATGGCTACCATCACAAAGTCATCCTCAGAAAAACAGAAATAATTTGACTTTGAGAGTTGAAAGCTCTCATTTGGGGCTTTCAACTATCGCTTGCCAAAAGAGAACAGAGAGAAGAGAGAACAATCGCCTTCTGCTTTTTTGCTTATCCTGCTAATTGGATCTTTTAATGAAACTCCAGCCTCTCTCAGCACCTGGAGTCCTTGTAAATTTTTCCACTGGATCAAGGAGAGATATCAGCTGACCATGTTATTCATCAGAGCGACAGTGTTAGGTTTCCACCTTCCTAATGAAATTCTCCAGTTGGCTGTGAAATAGCAGGGAAGCCAGTTATATTTAGCAAAAAGAAAGCAACAAGTCTGAGCACTATTCAGACAAGAGGGAAGGAAGCTCTAAATCTTATCATGAAAGTGACCAACAGGATTTCTTGCAATTTTCCATATTCTGTAACTGGTCAAAGCAAAGCTTTTAGTTTGGTTTTGTTTTTAAACCAAAGTATAGTCACAATTTCCTACACTATTATGTCTAAATAAAATATTAACACATTTCATTCCAGGAGCAGAGTATTTTTTGATACCAAAGATGACAGAATGATGTACTTAAAAAAAGCCAGTCAGTAAAGAAAATTCAGCATTTCTGATTAGAAATGTTAAATCTAGAAGCAGATGTGGTATTTTCAGTAAATTTGCTATGAGACTTCTGCTTCCCCATGGAGATTTCTACTCTTTCTGTTTTGGGGAGGACCGTTCCGAAAGAACTCTGGGCTTCCTTCCGACTCAGTGCTCAGGGAGTCACATGCCGTGCCGGGGGGCCTAGTCTGGATTGGCCAAACACAAGACAAGGGCCTTACCATCACTCACACCCAGTATTCTCCATTTTTGTGAGTTGCAGCAACTTCAAGTTAAAACCTTTAGGTTGTGTCCACAAAACTTAACGAGTCTTTGAATATAAATTCTTAAATAGCGAATACTTATTAATCAATGTTAATCATTAATATGTTCATAGAATTTCAGGTCCTTAGCACCTCTCAAGCAACTTTTTAAAAATATTTTATTATACCACTGTGAGATATACAATTACAAAGATGTTCATGTTTGGGTTTCGGTCACACAATGTTCCAGCACCCATCCCTCACCAGTGCCCATTTCCCACCACCAATGTCCCCAATTCCTGCCCCCTCCCTTAGCCTGCCTCTATGGCAGGTTCTTTTATCTCTCTCTCTCTCTCTCTCTCTCTCTCTCTCTTTCTCTCTTTCTTCTCTTACACATTGTAGATTGCAATACATACATTTAGCAGTTGTCATATGTGTCTTTTGCCTATATTCAATGCTCAGTTCTAGGCTGGTATTATCATTTTTGACGATTATTAGCACACTGCTCCCTTCTCTGTCTTACCTAACCTCTGACACCTCTTTACTTCTTTTTTTTTAAATATATTTTATTATACCACCATGAGATAAACAATTACAAAAATATTCATGTTTGGGTTTCGCCATACAGAGTTCCAGCACCCATTCCTCCACCAGTACCCATATCCCACCGGCAATGTCCCTGATTCCCTCCCCCTTCCCCCTAGCCTGCCTCTATGACAGGTTCTTTACCTCTTTTCTCTCTTTCTCTTTCTCTCTTCCTTCTCTTACAATTTGTGGATTGTAATACATACACTTAGAGGTTATCATGTGTATCTTTTTGCCTGTATTTAATGCTCTGTTCTATGTGGGTAATAGCACTTTCGACAATTATTGGCACTCTGTTCCCTTCTTGTCTTACCTAATCTCTGACTCCCACACATTTGTGGTAATTTCCACTCTCAAGAAACTTTTCCTTACCACATTACCACTCTGTTGTTTTCTGGGAGGCATACATTCTTTACTGAAACCCACAGAAGAACAGGGGAGAAATAATTTGTCACATCAGATAATGTTGTGGTTCTTCCTCTATTAAACAAAAACCTTTTTTATACTGTCCACTCACAAAGGCTGCCTCTATGTAAAAATAGTCAATGTCTATTTATAATACATATTAATTTTCAATTTTTGAAATCCCTTGTAACGGTTACTATGTTGAATCTTCACTTTCACAAAGACAGCATCTCATTCTTCTCATGCAATTAGATTTTTGGGTGTGATGTGACCAGAGATGTTTATTCCTATCCTTTAGCACAGGCCCAACTTTGACTCATATTTGGAACTTCTGGTCAATCTTCTTCCTAAGCTCTAAAGCTAAGAACACAGTGGTGGTTTGGCTGAGTGAGCGAATAGAGGAACCCATCCCGAAATCTGTCTATGGCACCTGCTTTGTGAATTTTAGGTATGTGGCCAGAGCACCTGCTGGGTGGGTTCTGTGAACTTACATTAGGCATTCACAGGGTGTTTGCTTAAGCTTTCAAAGGCTTGGTGTTTCTTCTGCATGTGTGAGTCTCCAAGGTAAATAACAAAAGTAAAGAAAATTGAAAGGCTCTGTTTATTCCAAGGCCAAAAAAATGGTTAGTTGATAATGTTGTCCAGTTTATAATATTTTGGACATGTTCCAGAGTAAATTTAATTACTTATCTTTTTTGGTGGGTTCCAAGGAATGTTCAAAGGGTCCAGTGAGTCACACCTGGCAATACTCTGACAATCCGTGGGCCCAGTGATGCAGTGCTGTTCAGACTTAGCAGTGCTGAAGCCACCAGACACTATAGGGCAGTTTTGGAGGGGATCATGCGTGCTGGGGACCTAACCTGTAGATAAGTGCAAGACTTGAATTCTATGTCTACAAGAGATCTCTCTGGCCCTCATGTGTACTACTTTTACTTATTTTTAATTTATTTTTTTAAATGGGGGGTTCTCCTAGGTGGTGCTCCAGTGACCTAATGGACCCTCCTGGTAGTCCTTGGCCAACCTGGCCAATATACTCACCAAGAGTCTGAGAATGGAGTGCTGCTCACTCTGATCCTGTGGAGCGGGTCAACCTGGAGCCACAGAAGTGGATTCCGAGCCTCCAGGGCCAACCCAGTGTTACACGGGGTGTCTAAGGGCTGTATTCCATGATGCTTGATACTCTAGGAGCCAGGTGCAGCTGGTGGGGATGGGGATAAAGCTGGGTTGGTCATATGCAAGATATTTGCCTTAAAGTCTGTATGGTCTCTTTGGTCTCTGAACTACTTTTAGTTACAAATTACTCTTCCTAACATCGGATTTGTTATTTAAAAAAAATAATTTCCTTTTTGGTGGGTCAGTTGTTGTCAACTTCAGGAAATGTCTTGAAGCTTGATAACAAGAAGGAAAAAGAGAAAAAATCAATAAAGGCAATTCTCAATGATTACTTTTACTATTCTCACATCATCTGTTATATCTCTAGATGGCATCAAGGGACAGATATTGATTAAAAAAAGCAAAGTTACTGGACAATATAAAATACACGTTCTTATTTAAGTGAGGTGTGCTCTTCACAAAGTCAAGCACAAAGTGAAAGCAGTTTAGAAGGAAATAATTGAATATATCTCGAACTCTTTCTTAGAATAAAATTCAATTGTATTTAATTCCATCAGTAAAAGAAGTGCTCCATTGTAAAATGTAAACCTCTCTTTCTAACTGTTGTTAGTGTTTACACAATTATAACTGAAGTCCTGGGCCTTCATCTATCATGAAAGACATGTCGTATTTTAGCATAACCCCAAATTCTAAATACGCAGCTACTATATTTAAACAGGGAAGGAATTTTGTGGATCTTCAGTGGATGTTAAAGTGGCATCTATGACTAAAAAGCATATAATTCTTTTATTTGTAAGCAATAGAAGTCATCAGAAGCATCCAAACATTTCATTGCTCTGCAGTGCCTGTGTCCTGGGCCCAAGCTGAGTTCATCGTGAACCCTGCACACTCTACAATGCTTTAGTAACTCCTGGCAAGACCTTATTTGGATCAGACAGATTGTGTATGGAAAGCAGCTGGTGTTCAGTCTGAAACTTCCCTCTAGGGAGCTCTCTTGGGTCATCATCACCCTCGGCAATCTTTGCTTCTCTGCTAGCAGTTGTGTACTAGTCACATATTTTTCTGTCCATTCCCATACATTGATACACTGTATCACTGTATCACTGTCTTCCGTTCATCATCGATTTGCTCGAGCGGGCACCAGTAACATCTCCATAGGTCCTGTCTCATGCAAGTAGAGCCCAAGGGCACCTGCTTGCTCCAGGAACATAAAGAGCCTCAAACCATTCCATACATTGATACAACGTATAGAAAATTCATTGTTAATTGTATTTATATACGTTTGTATTGGTCACTCAAGCAGATGTTGATTTCTTGAAAAAATTCTTAATCCTTTATATATATAATTTTTAGCTTATGTTTTCAATGAATAATATGAATATAATAATGAGGTCTATAACTGTTACTGGTATTAGGCATATCAAATACGACACGGGTAGCTTGCCAGGCTCTGCGGTGCGGGTGGCATACATACGAAACAGAATTAGTCACATCCCCAGGACTTTTCTCCTTTGTCAGACACACCCAGGTGCTGAGAGGCTCCTCCAGTCTCTGAGCAGAGTGCTGGCCCTCAGGCAGCTGGACGCCTGCACGTGACCCACTCCCTGGCACCCTGCCCCCGCCCTGCAAGCCAGTGCCCTTTGACCTCTAGCACCCACCTCAGGTTTTCCTGCTGTATCCCGCCAACCACCTGTGCATCCTCGCCCCTTCGGGTTTAGGCGTCATACCTCAGCAAGCTCACGCCACACTGGCCTGGGGTGACCTCATTCCCATGATCTGATGGAATGGATTGAGGCTCTTTATGTTCCTGGAGCAAGTAGGTACCATTGGGCTCTACTAGCGTGAGACAGGACATATGGAGATGTTACTGGTGCCCGCTCCAGCCAATCGATGATGAACGGGAAGACAGTGATACAGTGAGTATGAATATACTCTTTGGCATTATTTAGACCAAATTTATTATGCGACCATTATTATTTGTATACTGTCTTTATACATATGTATTTTGGGGTATTGTTCAGGAACATACACTTCACTGAGGGAGTAATCTTGTTTGACCATAAGTATAGGGTTTTCTGATCTTAAGAAACTGTTTTTCGATATTTTCCTACATCAGTTTTTGGAATTTTGCTTCCTGACTTTCATGGGCAGAGCAAGAAAAGACTACTTGTTTTTGTAAGACATTTTCACTCTAAGTGGTACTTCTCAAGAACATAATGATTCTATGATTTGGGGTTCTCATATGTATTTTAAGTTACTGCTTGGGAAAGTTCCAGGTTAAGTAATGAAAACTCAATCCTACTTGAGATAAATTTTGGTTAATGTTGGCATTAGCAATGCAAAATGGTAAAAAAAAACCTCCCCCTTTTCATTCTCCCCAAAATCTGTTGTTAAGGGACAGGAGCAGTTGCAAAGTGGTTAGGGTACTTGCCTTGCCCACTGCTGACCCAGGCCCCCATAAGCCTGCCATCAGTGACCCCTGAGTGCATAGCCAAGAATAACCCTGAGTACTGCTGGGAGTAGCCTCCAAATCAAATGGAATCAAAACAACCTTTTTTGTTATCCCTTTTCTTTATACAGTGTACAAAATAATTTTCAAATATGTTGCTAGATGAGAACTTAATTTCTTTTATTTTTAAATTAATTTCAGGTAAGACATCATCATATACAATACCATTAAAGTCAATTTATTACAGCTGTCGAGTTACTGCTCCATTCCCTCTCTTTCAAAATCTCTCCACATTATCCCACAGTCCCCCCAGTTCCCCACTCTCCAGCCCCTCAGTTCTCAGTTCCCCTGATGAGGGTTTGTTTGCTTGGGGACTATCCACTCTTTACTTCTCTCTTCATACTCTGCATCTGAGCAGTACCATCTGGTATTCATCTTTCGCTTTCTAACCCACTTCATTTAGCACGACATATGCTCCAATTCCTAGACTATAACTTAACAGTATTTGAGTCTCTGCTCTGGGGTAGACAAAAATTTTCATGAGCATCTCCAGGATAGAGATTTATAACATCATTGAAAAGACAAGACTTTTAAGCACACAAATTGTGTGCGTAGAGTGGGGTGGGGTGGGCCACATCTGGTAATGTTCAGGGCTTACTTATGGGGTGCTCAGGTTCACTCTTGGCTCAGGAGTCACTCCTGGCAGTGCTTGGGGACATAACTGGGAATGAAATCAGAGTTGTCTGTGCAAGGCAAGGGTCTTAACTCCAGTACAATTTTTTCCTGCTCCCCCACATTTTTTGTATATGAAAATTTGCCACAAAATCACAGATCATAAACACATACTTCATAGCATAAAGGTTTACAATTTATACAAATTCTCTATTTTATGACATGTGACTCTTTCTTCATATTTTTTGAAGGAATTTGATCACAGAGTAATAAGACCAAATGATTATTAATACCGCAGGTCATATGCTTTACAAAGTTCTGTGGGTATATTGTTTATTAAAACTCCAAGACAGTTTTTCTAAGCAAATACTGCTGTTGTTTTTCCCTCAAGGGGGAAAATGGTAAAGTTCACAGAGCTAAGCTACTTGTTCAATGATACAGGATTCTTCAGACAAAAGCCAGGTGGAAGCCTGTCTCCGACTCAGTTTCAACGCTGACAGTGGCTCTCAGTTTCAACCCTTTGTTCTTCAAACTGCGATCACCAATAAATTATTAGAACAACTTAGTAGTACAAAGGTTTTGTTTCCAAGAAATAAAAATAGACAGTAGTAGACTGCATCTCACATAAGAGTTTGGTATATGTGGTGTGTGTGTGTGTGTGTGTGTGTGTGTGTGTGTGTGTGTAAATGGGCTGGGTCATATTGGGAATATATAAAGTCATGTATTGTAAATTGTTGTAAATAATAATACCAGCCTTGAACTGAGCATTGAATGTTGGCAAAGGGATATACATGATAACCTCTAAATGTATGTATTGCAAGCCACAATGTGTAAGAGAATAGAGAGAGAGAGAGAGAGAGAGAGAGAGAGAGAAGAGGCAAAGTGCTATCATAGAGACAGGCTGGGGAGGGGAAGGAATCAGGGAACATTGGTGGTGGGAAATGTGCACTGGATGCTGTGACTGAAACCTAATCATGAACAGTTTTGTAACTGCATATCTCACAGTGATGTAATAAAATTTAAAGAAAAGAAAAAATAACTAAAAAATAAAAAAGCTATACAATACTGTGTATTGACAGTGTTGCAGTACACGGCTGCCCAGAGCCTCTGCATCTTGCCTGGTGTTACCTCCTGCAGGCCACTTTATAGATAAGGGCAGAAAACAGTATCTGTGACTCTCTGTGGAAAATATCTTACCGTGTATTCTATGTTAGCTGGTATAAATATTTTCTCTCATGCTGCCACAATCATTGAGGGACTCGACAGATCTTACCAGTATTTTTACCTGGCTACATTGTATCTCTGAGTATAATATAGTTATAATTAGATCAGAGAGAAATGCTATTTGCCTCCAAGCAAGAATGACTCTCTAATAAGTCTAAAGGCTAATATCCAAAACAACTATGAAGTAAAGATAAGGATCTTGTGAAGACTTAGATAAATATATACCTGGCTGTAGAATACCCATGGTACAGATGCATGTCTTTGTATTCTGAGATACAGTTCATCTCAGATGCCCTTCCCCCCATCTGCGTAGGGCCTGCTGGAAAACCAAAGGCCCACAGCCTTGGCTGGCAATATTGACATTCCATTGGGACTAGGTGAGGTCCTGGGAGAAGCACACCTGAAGAGAATTGGCCTTAACTGCTTTCTGTTCATATGGGCCTGTCAGGGCTGAAAAGGATATAAAGGCAGTAGCCTTGCTCTTCTCTCTCTTGTCTCTCTCTCTGCCTGCCCACTCTCTGCCTCTGCTCTGCTTCTCTTCCTTGCTGGGCTTTAGCACGTGGTAGCAGCCATCTTGTGTAGGATTCTAAACCTACATGTGGCCGGGGCCCAGCTAGGAACCTAAAGTCTGGGGTTTTCCTGTTATTGAATTGTCTACCAGAACAAGTGTGAGTAAAGCCTTTTGAAACTTTGCTGAATTCATAGGTCTTTCTCTGTCCGCTGGCTGCCGATCCCCTGGGGCAGAAGGGGATCCCTGACTCTGCTCCTGGATTTTGTCAGGGAACCCGGAGTTCTCCAACAGACAGCAAAAGAAAAGTTTAAAGTGTATAGCCATCTGAGCTGCTTCTAATATAATCCTAATGAGGGTAGGTGCAGCATCTCTTTTCATGGACAGATGAAAAGACTAAAAACAAAGTAAGGTATAAATATTGAGAAATACTTGAAACTGAATATTTGCTTTAGTTTTATAGATGAATAGATGTCCCATAAATGCTATAGTGAAGAGAATAATAGAAAAACATGAAAGATGTTATTATCCAGGGAAAAGGAGAAAGTGAAAATAAAAAGGAAAAAGTGGGTAAGGTGCTGAGTACAGAGCCAGGAGCAAGCCCTGAGCATCACAGGGTGTGATTCAAATCTCCCCAAACCACATGTCCCCCAAGCTTCCAGTTTAGAACACTGTAATGTTAGCCGAAAGAGAAATTGTGCGTGAGAGAGATTTGTGAGCACTCTCAAGATACAGAGTAGGTGCCTCCTGTATGATGGATGCTTTTAGGATTTGGGGGAATTTGGAGACTGCACTTCTCCTAGACCAGCTCTTGCTTGTTTTCTCAAAGCTAGATCATTCTGGTTCTCAGTCATCTCAGCATGAGGCTCCAGGGATTTTCTTGTCCTGCTACTTCCCGGACATTCTTCACAGTCCTGGGTGGAACCAGAGTTGTATCAGAGTTGGAGGTGATGTGTTCTCCCCTGGAAACATCTGGCTGTGTTTGTATCCCACCTCTCCTTCCCTTCCCACCAGTGGTGCTACACGACTCTGTTCTTCCAGGAGCTCTCCAGGTCCACTTAGAAGTTCTGGAGGAGTTGGAACAATAGCACAGCTGGTAGGGCGTTTGCCTTGCATGCGGCTGATTCAGGTTCGATCCCCAGCATCCCATATGGTCCCCCTGAGAATTGCTAGGAGTAATTCCAGAGTGCAGAGCCAAGAGTAACTCCTGAGCATTGCTGGGTGTGACCCAAAAAAGCAAAAAAAAAAAAAAAGTTCTTGATATTTATAAAACACAGTTGAGGAGCATTGATGTAGAACAGGTTAATAGAGAAGGCCTTCAAAAGGTAAAAAACAAACCCAAAACACCCCACACCCACTCCCCCTTAATCACCACCCACGACAACCCCCCAAACCATACATCCCCCGCTATGCCTACCTTATGTTCTAATAAAATTAAAAAAATGGGTGGAGGATCTGTAAACTTAAGGATCGGTTCCATATGACTAGAAAAGATGAGAAGAATGAACGGAAGGGAGTTTGTAAGTCAGTAGGCTTCAGGGAAACACTCCATCCAGGAAGTGGGATGAAGCAGTGGCAAGTAAGACAAAAAATTCATGTGGGGTAAATAGCCCCTTGGTGCTAATCTGAGGAAGCAAGCAAGGATGAAATGTTACTTGATTTAAGTTTTGAACGTTAACAATGGCATTTAGATGTAAAATCTTGTCTGGGGAGATAGCTTAAGTGATAGAGAACCTACCTTAAATGAGCTGGGTCCCGAGTTCAACTCTAGGCACTGACTGTCTCTCTGAACAGCGCTGGGAATGACCCTGTTTTTTAAAAAAAGTCAAAGATCTGAGATGAATAATCCATGTTTCCTCAATCTTGTGTAACATGCTAAAAAGTCATAAAAGATGTAAACGCTGAAAAAGTGTAGCTCTCATAATTTGTCTCTCACTCCCTTGATAATTAACTCCTGAAATCCATGTTAGCTAGAAGGCCACCACACTGGATTCTGTTTTTTTTGAAAGAAGCACCCGAGGTGACTGAGCTCCAGTAATAATTGACTTTATTTGGGCTGTAGAATTTATTTCACTCTTTCAGAAGTAATTTGAATGGATGTACCAGGCTGAATGGCATATGGGAGGATGTGTGAGAACTCCAAAGCTGGTTCAAATTAAGTAAATTGTATTTTTGTGCAACCCAGAATACTTACCTTCATGAATACCAATAGTCCAGGGGAGAACACATAGCTAATAAGTGGAGTAACAACAAAGGAATCAGTTATCCCAAATACCTTCTTGACCATAGAAAAGAGCTTCGCCTCTACTGCATTAAAAATGTTTTAGAGATCATGCTGCAAATTGATATCATTCCTAGGAAATGAGGTGAGGCCTATTTTGTTCCATTGACTAGCTTATAATAATAAGATTCTTAAGTTTTATGGGTCATTTTCCACCTTTGCGGAGGCATCAAGAATCATTCATTGTATAGCAAAGAAAGTCTTTGCACTTTGTGAAAAGTCACTGCACTGAGTTAAAGTGTGAGAATGTTTGATAAGTGAATCACAATACAAATACCTCCAATAACAGGGACGTGGGACACAGATGTCCTGGTTCATTTAACAAGGAGTGCTATAACTGGAAGGTTCGGCCCACTGAGGTCCCATCAGTTCAGGATAAGGATTAAGCAGAAAGAATGTGAATGGCAAATATCCAGCATGCGGAAGGAGGCAGACTAGTGGCGTAAAAGAACTGTCTTGTGCGGCAGGAGCGATAGCACAGCGGGTAGGGCGTTTGCCTTGCATGCAGACAACCTGGGTTTGATCCCCAGCATCTCATATGGTCGCCCAAGCATCACCAGGAGTAATTCCTGAGCGAAGAGCCAGGAGTAATCCCTGAGCAACGCTGGGTGTGACCCAAAAAAGAAAAAAAAAAAGAACTGTCTTGTCTGAATGTCACAAGAAGTGGTTTTCATAGAGAAAGAACGGGAAGTGGATTTTTAGGAAGGACAGATTAAAGACCAGTGAGAGACACCACAGAGACTGGCACACATCCAAAACAGCAAGAACACTGGTACTGGCGTGGATGTGGGGAAAAATGGA
Organism: Cryptotis parvus; assembly: GCA_021461705.1. Taxonomy (NCBI): domain Eukaryota; kingdom Metazoa; phylum Chordata; class Mammalia; order Eulipotyphla; family Soricidae; genus Cryptotis; species Cryptotis parvus. The sequence goes on from JAJIBD010026533.1 coordinate 146,398, forward strand.
CTCTCATCCACTGTTGGTGGGAGTGCCGACTGGTCCAGCCCTTTTGGAAAACAATATGGGCATTCCTCTGAAAACTAGATATTGAGCTCCCATTTGATCCAGCAATAGCACCCCTGGGAATATACCCAAAAGACCGAAAAACACATAGCAGAAACACTATCTGTACTTCTTTATTCATCTCTGCGCTATTCACTATAGCTAGAATCTGGAAACAACCTAAATTCCCGAGAACAGAGGACTGGCTAAAGAAACTGTGATTCATCTACACTATGGAATACTATGCAGCTGTCAGAAAAGACAAAATTATGAAATTTACCTGCAAATGGATGGACATGGAGACTATCATGCTGAGTGAAATTAGTCAGAAGGAAAAGGACAGATATAGAATGACTGCATTCATTAATAGGATATAAATAGATACCAGTGTTTTACTAAATGTGGGAAATGGTAATGGCAGATTAGAACTCACCATTGAATATACACAAAGAGACTTAAGTGATAAACTCTAAATATCTGCAGGGCTAGCCACAATGTGTAAAAGAAGAGGGAGAGAGATGCAGAGACAGAGAGAGACAGAGAGAGAAAGAGAGGAAACTGGGCTACCTGCTATTGAGGCAGCTTGGGGGGTGGGCAGGAGGGGGGGGGGGTACATTGGTGGTGGAAATGGGGCACTGGTGGAGGGATGGGTGCTGGAATACTGTATTACCAAGAACCAATTATGAACACCTTTGTAATTGTATGTCTCATGGTGGTATAATAAAAAATTAAAAAAAAATAAAGACCAGTGAGAGAGAGAATAAATGGCAAAATCCTTTTGTGGGCTTGTTCCTGAGGCACACTCCAACACATGTAGAAACCTGAAACGGCTTGGGTTTTGGGTGGGATGCAAGATGAGGAAGAACTGGCCTAATCTTTTAGGCTCTGGGGCAAGGAGACTTGTCTTTGCCCAGTATTTATCTTTGGCCCGGTTTCAGTAATTCTGTAGAGAATGAAAAGTCTCAGGTACAAGTCAGCAAGTCAGGCACCACTTTAATTTATAAAGTTTTTCTGTGTGTGTGTGTGTGTGTGTGTGTGTGTGTGTGTGTTTACATGCTTTATGGGGCTCACCCCAGGAACTGGGGATTAGTACCACATGTAAGAACTTGCACCTGGCTGACCCTAAGCAATGTCTGGGTGATGCTTGAGTGCTGAGCCAGGAGTAAGTCCTGAGCACTGCCAGGTGTGGGCCCCCAAACAAAACAAAACAAAAATGGAGTCTTACCCCTGTAGAGCTCAGATTTGAGGGTGGGTTGGGGCCACACTTGGGAATGCTAAACTTATCTGTATGTGTCCTCTGGTGCAATGGTCCAGCCTGGCCAGTATTTAAGGAACTAGCGGTAGGCACACGCTAGGCACATGGATGGATGAATATGGATAATCAACCCTACAGATTATCCCCTTAATGACCTCAAAAAGAGCTTTTATAACTGAACGGATGTATCACTGAATTTCAATTCTGTCCAGACTTTTTTTTGTCCCTACATCAGAATTTCATAGCTGTAGAGAATTGAGTCTACTCCTGTACTCTGCAGTAGCCCAAGCTGATTTTACAAAGCAGCCCAAACTCTCAGCCCCTCACTATGCCAGGCTTACACTTGGCATGTTCATGGGGAAATGCAGAGAACCACATGTCTCTGAATAGACACTGCAGAGGAAATACTCAGGCAAGATGGAGAGTGTTGCACGGGTTTAGAAACTGATCCTCCTTCCGCCCTTAAATTGGACTATGACTGCTTCCCTATGCAGTGTGTGAACTCAGGGGGGGGGAGGGGAGCAGTGCAACAGTCAGAAGCTGGAAGACAAGTTGCAGTACTCATTTGGAAGTATTCCAAATTGCACAGTTAAAAATAAAACAATGCTTTTGCAAAGTTCTTCTTTCCCAGTTGTGAGTTGTCTGATGTGACCCTGAGATCATCAGCACATCCTATTTTCACTGTGTCTGGAAAGTCTTTCAGCTCACCGAGGGGAAATTTTAGTCCATCCTGGTCTAGTTTCCTCCTTATGCTATTTTGTCTTCTTGCTCTCCGTTTAAGAAGCTTCATGGAAAGTTTGTCTCATTTGTCAAAGGGTTTCTTCCTCAGAGTCATTCTCAAACATCATTGCATTACATAATTTAATTTTAGTAATCATAACTTCCTTCACAATAAATATTGCTCTCTATTCAACATTGGAAAGATCCTGGTATTTCAGAATTGGATTTGTATGATATTCATACTGTCTCTAAGTACTGTCAAAGAATTAATATCCATTAAAATAAAATTTGTTTAAAAAAGGTTCAAGTTTCAGAATGCATCTCAAGATACCTTAAAGAAATCTGTGATGTTTGAGAAATGATTTAATGGATTGGAAAAATAAGTAAGATAAACCAATGCTCTGTCATTGATATATATCAGACTTGGGCAATACTAAAACTGTTCTTGTCCTATTGGAAAGTAAGTGCATCAGGTTTAAGATTCAAAATTTGTTGCTTTGGGGAGGGCTGGAGCGACAGAGGGTAGAGCATTGGCCTTGCAGGTGACTGAACCAGATTCAATTCTCAGCCCCCATATAGTCCCTTGAGCCCTGTTAGTAATGATTCCTGCGCACGGAGCCAGGAGTAAGCCCTGAGTACCACAGGGGTTAGCCCCAAATCCCCTGCCTCTCACACACACACAAAATTGTTTGCTTTTTTGTTTTTGGAAGGGGAATAATAATGACTCTTTCAGAAAAGGAAAAATAATATTTCTCCCTCATAATTATATATGTGGTATATATATAAATATATATATATATATATCTGTAAAAACCACACTACTCAGTTTTAATTAGCCCATACTTAGTGTTATTAAAAAAAAGAACAGGAAATACAAAAGAACTAAGTTTTGTTTCATGACTACTACCTTCCTTTCAAACAACTTTGTGTATTTTCACACAAACCAGGACATGCTGAGAATACAAATTAGACTCAAGTGACCAGTGTTTCGGTGACTGTGAAATTAGGCATGGAGCTACCGGAAGCTCAGATTGGGCGGGGGTGGGGGATGTTAGTTTTGTCCCACTGTTTTCACCAAGTTTTGTATACTGTGGACTTTAGCATGTTTGTTGAAACAGGACAGGAAAGTGTTAGTTTGTTTAGACTTGGGGGAAAGAAGCTGCCATGTTCTGGATACATTAAACAGGTGCCTTCCTGCCTCTCTGGAGGGTGTGGAGTTCTTGCTTAGATGACACTAACTAGTATACTTCTTCTTGGCATCCTGAGACATCATATTATTATTATAATATAAAAAGAAAGACTTATTAAAATTAGCAAAATACAGTTTCTTATGCTAAAAGGGGGAGGGAACCGGGGACGTTGGTGGTGGGAGATGGGCACTGGTGGAGGGACGAGTGCTGGAACACTGTATGACCAAAACCCAAACATGAACTTTTTAATTGTATATCTTTTTATTTGTATATCTCACGGTGGTATAATAAAATACTTAAAAAAATAAAAAAATAAAGTATAATTTTCGTATGTGTCAATGCAAGTTGCCATTGTATTTGAATTGTACGATCTCTGCAGCTTTCTTGCTACCACAGAGACCCTGCACTCAGAAGGAATCCACACTTGATTTAACTCTATTGTTGATAACTCTATGATAACTCTATTGTTGATACCCTGAGATTCTTAAAAGTTTTGACAGGGATCAGAGCAATAGTATGGGGAGGGCACTTGCCTTGTATGAGGCTGTCGTGGTTTGATCCCTGGCATCCTGTATGGTTTCCTGAGCACTGCCAGAAGTGGTTCCTGAGTTCAGAGCCAGGAGTATCCTCTTAGCATTAATGGGTGTGCCCCGCTTTTAATTTCGACAAACGTGTGACTTGGTAGTGACATCAGCTAGGACAATGAAGTTTGATGCAGCACACATTTGAGCAGAATAGCAGAGAAAAGAAAGACATATTCTTAGTTTTGGTGTGTATTTGCTCTCTCTTATAAGACCACATGAGTTAGTTTTTTGTATTTAAATATTTGATTACAACAATATACATCACTAAATAAAGAAGACGGACAATATATTCCAAGTAGACACCCTATAAAAATGCAACCTTATAATGAAGGTTGATTATTATAAAATAGGAATAATAATAATAAATATTATTAATAATAATAATTGTAAAGATTATTATTGTCACTTGTCACTTGTCTTCACTTATCTTCCCGTTGTTCCTCGATTTGCTTGAGCGGGCACCAGTAACATCTCCATACGTCCTGTCACAAGGGCTTCTGCTCACTCCAGGAACATAAAGAGCCTCAAACCATTCCATCAGGTCATGGGACTGAGGTCTATAATTGTTACTGGTATCTGGCATATCAAATACAACATAGGTAGCTTGCCAGGCTCTGCCATGTGAGAGCAATAATAATCTGAAATCAGCTAGGGAAGACGACTGCACACTGAAAACACAAAGAATCTTATATTTGTGGAGGAGCGTTTGGGGTCATACCCAGTGGTGCTCGGGGGCTACTCCCGCTCTGTGTTCAGAGTGAGCCTGGTCGTGCTCAGGGCACTGTAAGTGGGAGCAGGGATTCAAACTTGGGTAGCAGCCACTGCAGCTGTAAGCAAGTGCTTTTCTTCCTGTGCTCTCTCCCCAGGCCAGAACAGCAAACTTTTAACATGGTTCAAATGGTAAAATTCATTATGTGTATTTTACCACACAGACATTCTTTTTCTTTGAGGTAAATAAAGCAAACAAACAAACAAAAACGCTGTAACATGGAGAGAAGTCCCAGATATTCTGAGATGAAAAGGCAGATTGCAGGGGCTGGAGAGACAGTACAGAAGGCAGGTGCTTGCTCGGATTGGATCTCCAACATCTCATATGGTTCCCTGCGGATGGCCACAGTGATGCCTGAGCCCAGGGCAGGAATAAACGCTGAGCACAAATGGGTGTAGTCCCAAAACCAACTCCCCCCCCTCTAAAAAAAAAAAAGGGAGCAGATTACAGGACTCCATTTATTAAGCAAACACCCATGTGTATGTGTTAGGATATCTCACATGGATGTATGTTTATATGTGTGCACATGTACAAGTGCAGGTATTTTTCAAGTACTCATAGAACCAGCAAGAAGGGACCAAAAAACTGTGTACGTGGTATGCCACAGGCAATATACCGAACTTTTCACATTTCAACGGATCGTTATGGAAACTCATGTAAAGCACACCTGTAACCATCTAAATAATAACTCTGTTTAATTTTGTTTGTTTGTTTGTTTGTTTGTTTGTTTTGGCTTACACCTGGCAATGCTCAGGGGTTTCTCCTGGCTCTGCACTCAGGAATTACTCCTGGCGGTGCTCGGGGACCATATGGGATGCTGGGGATCAAACCCGGGCTGGCATGGGCCAGCCACGTGCAAGCCAAATGCCCTACCCGCTAGACTGTCACTCGGTCCTAACTCCGTTTAATTTAATGGCCCATAAACGCCAGTGCTAAATGATACTGATTGGTAACTGGGTGCAAGTCCAAAGGCCGCTGTAGGGACAAAGGTCACCCAGGACCAGGGTCACGGTAGCTTCAAGTTTCTCCAAGTCAAAGCAACTAGCCTTGGATACTGTTTCTCAACAAAATTATTATGATTGTAAATGGCCTAAGTCCATTCAATTATTCCTTATTTTTGAGTTCTACTAAGTATTTGTAATCTAAAGTAACTAAGGAGAGCTGTAGGGCCCTGATGTAGCTCAATGGGAGGGTAGTTGCCTTGCATGAGTGAAGCTGAGTTTGATCCCTGGTAGTACCTCTTCAACCCAATATCCTCCATTAAGTGGTAGTTATAGATGACCAAACTCTGGAACAATTAGGTTACTGGTGCATCTTATTCTCCAGTCTTTAAAAAATAAAAGAGTTGCTTACATGCTGGAGAGGCAATACCACAGCTGTGCACAGCTGGCCTGGATTTGATCCCCAGCACCACCACACAAACTCCTTTAAGAGTCATTAAAAATGATCCCTGAGCACAAAGCCAGGAGGAAGCCCTGTGCACCATGCAATTTGGTCCTAAAGGAAAACAAACAACAACAAAAGGAGGTGCTCATCCTCTCTAGGGTTGATCCAGCCTTGTGCATCTGTGGATTTTACCTTTTGGCAATTTGAAATACTTTCTTATTTTCCCAACATGTTTTCCCCTTCTCCATATTGGATTCTGAAGACACAAATAATGAATCTTTGTTGTGGTCCCACTGGCTCCTGAAACTGTTCACTTTTCCTCCCTTGAATGTGTCTTCTCTCCATGTGCGGATTGGGCAAGCTCCGTTGCTTTGCCTTGCAGCTTACTGATTCTGTGCCCTCTTCCTCCATTCTTTCATTGATCTGTTTAAAGTTTTATAAATTTCAGTGATAAATTTTTCATTCTGAAATTTCCATTTGCTTACTTGTGGCCCATGCCCATCACCACTGCCCTTATGTCCACCTACGCCATTAGACCCTTTGCCTCACCTATTTTACCTCCCATCCACCTCTCCTATTTCTTCTTTGTTCTTCTCATTTCTATAAGTTAGAGTCAAGAGAAGGGGGCTGGAGTGATAGCCCAGTGGGTAGGGCGTTTGCTTTGCACACACCGGCCCATGCCAAACCAGGTTCGATCCCCAGCATCCCATATAGTACCCCGAGCACCGCCAGGGGTGATTTCTGAGTGCAGAGCCAGGAGAAACCCCTGAGCATTGCTGGCTGTGACCCAAAAAGAAAAAAAAAAAGAGTAACCTGAATATATCCCTGGTATCAGAGAATTGATACCTTGAATTCTCTCTCCTGTTTTTAATGTATACCACAGATAAGTGAGATCATAACGTTATTTGTCCTTTTTCTCACTTTTTCCCCCTTTATTAAAAATGTAGTTTTATTATACCACTGTTAGATACACAATTACACGATGTTCATGTTTGAGTTTTGGTTATACAGTGTTCCAGCACCCATCTCTCCACCTGTGCCCATTTCCCATCCCCAATGTCCCCACTTCCCTCCCTCTTCCCCTAGCCTGCCTCCATGGCAGGTTCTTTATCTCCTTTCTCTCTCTCTCTCCTCTCTTTCTTCCTCTCTCTCCTCGCTTCCCTTTCTTACACATTGTGGATTGTAATACATACATTTAGAGGTTACCATTGTGTATCTTTTTGCCTATATTCAATGCCTAGTTCTCGGATGGTATCATCATTTTCAATGATTATCAGCACACTATTCCCTTCTCTGCCTTACCTAGCCTGACTTCCACACGTTTGTGGTATACCAGGTTTAGAGATATAGCGCAGGTGCCCATGCACCATGGGGATCGGACTGTGTCCAGCTGTAGAGTCTGGACCAGAGGATGACTGTGGTTGTGTTGCACGAGGTTTGCTGACTTCTGGGTACCTGGCTGGAAGATGGGCCAAGGAACAGAAACCTGTCCCCACCCCAAGACACCCCATCAGTCTAGCACAGGGCAGACAGGCAGAGTCTCAGCTCTGCACTTGAATACCTGGTATCCTGCCGAGAGCCCCAGCAGCAGTTCTGGGTGGGGCCACCAGACCTTTGTGGAGGGAGCCGAGGTATGGAGAGGTGGCCCCAGTCCAGGCTCCCCTAAAATCCTGGTTGGCAGAGTCACCGAGTGCTGCATGCCTGGGATTGAATTCGCCTTTTCTCTTGGGTTGGGCTGTGTAGTCCAGAGCTGTAGAGTCCGGAGCTGTGAGGTCCGGAGCAGAGGGAGTGTCTCACTCTCGTTCCTTAACCTGGTATCTTCCAGTTCCATTCCAGTTACAGGGAACTGCATGATTTTATCCTTCTTTGTGCATACATACCACAACTTCCTTTCCAATCATCTGTCATTGGACAACTGGGTTAATCCACATCCTAGCAATTGTGCTAAAATCTAAAATGAATAATGGTATGCATATTTTTGAAAGAATGTTTTTGTGTCTTGAAGATAGACAACAAGAAGCAGAACTGCCAGTTATGTGGAAGCTTTATTCTCACTTACATGAGAGACTGGGGTGAGGTTTTAAAAGAAATATAATATACTGCCAGCATTTGTGCCGCTTGGCTAATGTTTGGTGTTATTAGAACGATGTCATCAGCGAAGCGAGAGGTGGTGTAGTTGCCGACCATCTATCTTCACTCCCATTCCTTCCCATTCTAATTGTCGCATGATGTTCTCGAGGGTGGCGCTGAAGAGTTTTGGTGAAATGGTATCACCCTGTTGAACCCCTCTTTTGACATCCATGATCACTTCCTTGTAGAATGGTGAGATCCTGGTGGTGAATCCATAACACAGCTCAAGAAGTATCTTGATGTATTGGGTTTGAACACCCTGTTTGGCTAGGGCTTCAATGACTGCTTCAGTCTCCACAGAATCAAAGGCTTTCTGTAAATCAATGAACGTGAGACAGAGTGGCATCCATCTTGTACTCCCTACACACCTCAATGAGCTTGGTTACTGTGTGGATATGGTCGTTGTGCTGAATCCTTTCCGGAAGCCTGCTTGCTCGCATGGTTGTCCTTCATCTAGTGTTCTGCTAATCCTGTTCAGGATAACTCGTGTAAACAGCTGTAGATGACGGACAACAGGCAGATGGGGAGATAGTTGCCGATGTCGTGAATGTCTCCCTTTTTGAACAGTAGAACTGTCCTGCTGGTTTTCCATTGGGAGGGCACCTTGCATTCGGACAGGTAGCATGTGATGAGCCGAGCTATTGTATTGATGAGTACACTAGCTCAGGTGTTTGGGTCTGACTTTGTCTGGGCCTGGTGCTGTTCCCTTCTTTACCAACGAGATAGATCTACAACTGAATCTAAAGAAAACCATGTTTATGAAAAAATGAACTAGTTCCAGAGGCCCCATTCACTCTCAATGGAACATCTCTGAATGCAGCAGTTATGTGTACCTAGGTCAAGAAGTCAGCATGATGAACGACCTAAAATCTGAGCTGCGCAGGAGGAAGAGAGCGGCATGGAATGCCTTCAAAGGCATCGAAGAAATAGCTAAAAGGATAAAGAACCTCCGGCTCCGGGCACATGTCTTTGACTCCACTGTTCTCCCTGCATTAACATACGCCTCAGAGACCTGGGCCCTACGAGAGCAGGATGAGAATGCTATTCGGGTCTCCCAGAGAGGAATCGAAAGAGCTATGCTTGGAATATCACGCCTCACTCAAGTGAGAGAAGGAATCCGGAGTTCTGACCTCTGTCGCTATTCCAGAATCAGGGATGCTGTCTCATTTGCCAAGTCATCGAAAGTCAGATGAGCTGGACATGTAATGTGATTTGGAGACAACCGCTGGACTAGAGCCGTTACCGACTGGATCCCACGGGATGTCAAAAGATCACGTGGGCCGCCCACCTACAAGATGGTCAGACTTCCTTGTCAAGACCCTGAAGGAACGGTTTGAGGCTCTTCATATTCCTGAATCAACCAGATGCCATTGGGCTACATTGGCACGTGATAGGGTCCAATGGAAATATTACTGGTGCCCGCTCAAGCAAATCGATGAATAACGGGATGCAAGTGATTCAAGTGATAATATACTGACACAGTAACTGACAGTTTCTTTCCAAGGTCTAAAGTTGAGAGTCAAAGAATAAAACCAAATTAAGTAAAGCCACAGCACCACCTGCTGGAAATGTAAAAGTAGTTTTTAATTTATTTTTTGCCTTTTTAGGTCTCACCTGGCAGTGCTCAGAGGTTACTCCTGCCTCTGCACTCAGGAATTAGTCCTGGAGGTGCTCAGGGGGAACTTATGGGATGCTGGGGATCAAACCCAGGTCAGCCGTGTGCAAAGCAAATGCCCTACCCGCTGTACTATTGCTCCTACCCCAGTAAAATTAATTTAATATTCTAAATTTCCAGTCTAGAACTCAGATACTTAAATATTTAGGGTCTGGGTAGGGCACTTGCTTTAAACACAGTTGACCTGGGTTTGATCCGTGCACCCATGAACTCGTTATAAAAGTAAATAAATGGAAGCTATAAAATAAAACTTTTGAAGTTCAATAAACTAGATAAAAAGTGCTAGAGAAAGTGAGGGACATGGATAAGCCAAAGGACGACCCAGTCAGTAAACTCAAATACAGTGATGCATAAATATTCAAATGAAAGAGAAATAAGAAGCAGAAAAAAGAATGAACAAAAACACGAAGAAACGATTTGCTTTAAATGATGTGATTCAATTAGCAGAGGAAACATAAAGATGATGAGAAATCTAGTATGGTAAGAGAGAAAAGGGAACAAAAGCTTATTCAAAATACAATAGTTTTTAAAAAACAGCAACTTTAAAATTCCCAAACATGGGCCAGAGCTATAGTACAGCAGGAAGGGCATTTGTTTTGCAAACAGCTGACCTAGGTTCCATCCCTGGCATCCCATATGGTCTCCTGAGTACCGCCAGCAGTAATTCCTGAATGCAGAGCCAGGAGTAACTCCTGAACATCACTGGGTGTGACCCAAAAAAGCAAAAATAAATAAATAAATAAATAACAAATAAATAAATAAATAAATTCCCAAATATGGGGGGGGGAAATGTGCATGGCTATATACATGGTTTTATAAATTCATGGAACAATACCAAGACAGGTAGTTGTGAAACTATCAAGAGTTCATGAGAGAGATCTGAGTGGTTATGGAGGTAATAGGAGGGCTATGGGAGAGGACAGGTAACTCACAAACGCCTTTGTTCACCAGGTTACTCAGCAGAAACTCAACAAACCAGGGAAGATGGAATGACGTAGTCTAAACACTTAATGATTAAAGCTGCTGGCCAAGAACACTATATTTTGCAGGCTTTATTTTTTTTAATATGAGGTAGAAATAAAAGCTGAAGGAGGTTGCCAAAGCCATAACTCCTTAACCACAAATGTTGAAAGGATCTGTTTCATCTAAACTGAAACAAGAACGCACATAAACTCTTAAGCAAGAAAATAGAACCTGAAACCAGAAATGACTGAACAGCAACAGCAAGCCCTTCTGTGCAAATAATTACTCAATATAAATGGAGAAAAGCCGACAATAAAAGGTACAAGTTGGCTGGATGGAGAAAAATGCAGAAACCCGACTAGATGCTATTCATAATGATGCAGGTGGGCCTCACAGGTGGCTTATGTGAGGCCGGAAGGGGAGCGAGATGGTAGCTTTCTCCCCAGCTGCCTCTGCCGCCTGGGACCCTCTGGACAGGCTTAGGACTGATAAAGCCTGCGATGAGCTCCTGCACGGCGTGGGCCTGAGCCCCACCTGCCCCATGAGGTGGCCGTCAAGCCACACCTGATGTCCTCTTGATCTCTCAGCACGGGAGTTGATCCCCACCACCTGAGATTTCTCAGGGAGCCACGGACTCAGGCTGGATGGAGGAATGTCTCTTTGCAGGAAAGGAAAGTCAGTCCTAGGCCTTACCCAGGGTTGCCTCAGGGTTCTTGTTTTTCCTCGCAGAAAAGAATTTTCAGGAGTTGACAAGCAGTGAAATAAAACAGGTTTTATTAAGGAGGTTTTAGGAAAGGGAAGGAGGAGGGAAAATGAGAGAGAGAGAGAGAGAGAGAAAGAGAGAGAGAGAGAGCTTACATCTCAAGAGGGGAGATGCGGCAACACACAACACACGTGCTTGGGCACCACATGTGCTCGGCCACGTGGGCTCAGGCAGCATGTGTGCCCAGGCAGAATGTGCGCGCAGTCCTTTAGTCAGGACGGCTTTTATAGTTTTCTCCCCAAGTTACTTCTATATGGGACTTCAACCTAGGTTGCTAGGGCCGTTGCCAAGGGGAGTAGACTTTGGGAGTGGTTTTCTTTGATAATCTCCTTTTCTAGACCTCTGTTCCTGCTGGATCTTCTGTCCTGGAATGTAACCATATTAGAGGCCTGGCTGAGACAGGTTGATCTGGATTCCTTAGGGTCTACTGAGGGTCTTATCAAGTCTTGGTTCTGGTTTCCAAACAGGTAAATCTGGACAGCCTTAGGATGAAACTTCATTGCCTTGGGAGACCCCTTGTCTGCCTGCCTACATCAATAAGAGACTCACCAAAGCTGCAAGACACACTTAGACTTAAAGTAATGTACATGACTATCCAAAGAAAAATTTAAAAAAGAAAGGAAACGCTATACTTACAGCAGGTGAAGTAGACTTTTAGCCAGGAAGGACAGCAAGAGCTGAAGATGGGCACTTTAAAAGGTTGGAGAAAAACCCAACAATCAGTATATATGTGCTCAGTAAAGCAGCATCAAAATACTTGGAGCAAATATTACTAGATCTATAGAGAGGAGACAATAACTCCAACATAGTAATAATAATAGGGTAATTATAGTAATAATAGCCAGACTTTGTAAGGAATATTGGATTTATGGTAGCAAATTAGAAAATATAAACTTAATAGACTTCCTCCTCCAAACTGCAGGAAAAAGTATATATATATATATCAGCAGAATATTTATATATATTATAGAATGTATATTGTTTTTAAGGGCTCACAGAGTATTTTCAAAGATTTATCATATGTTGGGACACAAAACAGGCCTCTAAAACTGCTGGAAGAATAAAGTAACATCAAGCACAGTTTAATAGTATGAAACTAGAAATCATCCCAAAGAGGATAGAAATCTTGTCCTATGTAAAAGCCTAAACTGTGTATGTCCAAATAGTTTTGCTACAGATGCTGTGTGAATTCTATCATTAATCTTACTCTTTTTCTTATCTGGGCTTCTGGATTTGAGATTGCATTGCACTTTTGGTCTTCCTTTTATTTCTCTCTCCAGATTTCCTTATTATATTTCTTCCTAATCTTTGATTATCTACCCCTTTCCCCACTGCCCCAATTTTCCCTTTCCATGTCATTTATCCAGATGCATCTATGTCTTTGCCCTTGCCCATGAAATAAAAGATCTCACTGCTTATTTATGATTCTAGACATCAGTACCATGATTAGCAGAGAAGCTGTTTTTAAAACCTGGGCTTTGAGGAAAGTCTCATGATATCTTTGTCCCTAAAGCCATCTTGAATGCCTACTTTGTTCTGAGCAAAACCTGTAGAGCCTTGCACATTTCAGATGGTCACAATAGCTTCCCATATGCCCTAACTTCCTTACAATCACCCCTTTCTAGACCTATTCTTGCAGAGGTCTTTCTTTTAAATTTTTTTTTATTTTAATCACCATGATTTGTGGACTTCTTAGATAATGGCAGGATTTCCTGACCACCACACCCTCCACAGTGTTGGGCTCCCTCCACCACTGAGCCAGTGTTGCCTCAACCCTCCATCTTCCGGAAGTGATATGCTTCCTGCTAAAGACCAGTGCAGAGATCTTCCTTTTTCTTTCTTTTTTTTTTGGGTCACACCCAGCGATGCTCAGGGGTTACTTCTGTCTCTGCACTCCAGAATCACTCCTGCTGGTGCTTGGGGGATCATAAGGGATGCCAGGGATCAAACCTGAGTTGGCATGTGCAAGACAAACACCCTTTCTGATGTGCTATTGCTCTGCCCCACCCCCAGATCTTTCTTAAGTTGTGAAATCTAGTATGGTATAACTGTCCACCCTTCCTTCTTCTGCAGGGAATTCTATTCTGCTGCCCCTCTGAATGTGTAATGTCTTAAGGAAAGTGGGTCTTGCTATCTATTGTTTTCCCCCTCATCTAGTGTTCCCAATCTACTGTATAACTCATTTAGGAGTTCTCAGCTACTGTATAACTTAATTTACATTTCTGTCATTGAATTTAGCACAGCCTATCTTGGACCTTTTGAAAGTCTTTTCCTTTAAGTTGCAATTTTGAGAATTCAGGAGTATTCATCTCTTCTTTTGATCCTCATCTAATTTTGCAAAATTGATTATTCTAGAACTATTTTTCAATTAAGTCAAGTGTATTGCCAAGTAGAATCCAGTACCTGGCCACGGATACCGAATGGGACTGCCAGGAACCTACACGTTAGTATAGCAAAATCAAGCTAGATGTTTATAGGCAGGGGACATTTGTTTGTTAATTTGTTCTGCTTTTTTGAAAGAAATTTAGAGAGATGTGAGAGAAGAAAAAAAATGTCTATTTAAAAAAGAACCAAATTTCTCCAGGATGGAAAAGAGCAAAGAATGACTTTAGGGCAGGTTATATACAATTTCTTCAAAATTTCTTGGCCTGGAGTTCTCTGCATACACAAAAGTTAATCTGGTCTGTCTCAGGGAAAGTCTCACACTCAGATTCTAGAAAGGCGGCCCCCACCCACAGCGGGGGTGGGGGGGGACCGGACCGAGAGGAGTGGGACCCCCGCCAGAGCGAGAGCTGTCCATGGCGTCGGAGAACCCAGCTCCAAGGCAGGAAGGAGGGGGTCGGACCGGATTCCGCACCCCTGCGCTCCCCCGCCAAGGCCACCCGTGGGGAGAAGCGCAGGCCCACTGCAGAACAAGAAGAGCGGTCCCTTTCCCCGTGAATGTCCGTCCCTCGTCTGGCAAGGCTTAGGCCCGGCCCTGGAGGCGCACCTCAGCTGTATTTCTGCCTCTTACAGTTTTCCACCACTGAAAAGCTCAGAATTTGCATCAGAAAGTCTTGCGTTCTTCATGCCCTCAGGGCTTGGCAATTTCTTACCTTTTGTTATTTCTCCAAAGCCTATATAGTATTTCCCCCCTAGAGATCCCCTAGAAGCACAGAGACCTTGCCTTTGTAAGGGAGTGAAATCTCAGAAGTTAATATTAATGGGGTCCAGGCAATGGGCTACTGGGTTTCAAAGTTGTCAGTCTGAAAGATACTATGAAAGATACATTCATGAAAGGTTGGGTAAAACCACGAGGACTCCATCTGGAAGCACTAAACTCCATTTTGTGCTCAATGTCAGGAGTTTACAACCCAGTACATGCCAGACCCCAAAACCGTAAGCCTGCGTTAGGCCGTCGCTGGATACCGACTCTCCAGGAACAGAAGCGTAGATAAAGGAAAGTTGATTAGCTCAGCGCTTAAGGAGCCCTGAGGACCCCCTCAGCCCCACTTCGTCTTCACACCTTCCTTTTTTCTTTCTTTCTTTTTCTTTTTTGCTTTTTTTGGATCACACCCGGCCATGCTGAGGGGTTTCTCCTGGCTCTACACTCAGGATTTACTCCCCGGTGCTCAGGGGACCATATGGGAAACCGGGAATCAAACCCAGGTGGGCCGCTTGCGAGGCAAACGCCTTACCCGCTGTGCTATCTCTCCGCCCCCACACACCTTCCTTTCCTTTCATACCTTCTTCCACACAACCTTTAGGATGCGTGTCCACATTCTTCGTCTTATCCTAAGCAAAGCAGATGTACAGAAGCAGACAAAGAGGTAAGGATTCCCTAAATCATTGTGACAGGGTTAAAACATTCTTGTCAGACGACCACCATCTGGGGTGACCAGGCTTGACCATGTCTTTCCCCTCTGGTTAGGCCCAGTTACGCTATTTTGGTCCTGGCCCTGAGCCACAATGTCTTGTTTCAGGGTCGCCTTCTTCTTGTGAGAAAATGCTTCTGATGCATTTAGAAAATTTAAAAAACCATTTAGAAAATGCTACTGTCTCACATAAGTGCCCAGACATTGGGCCACAGACTGCAGGATGTTACCAGAAATTGGTGTAAGGAGGACTTGAGCCAGATCCGGGGGCAGGGAGCAGTGAGTGAGGAGCCGATTTCAAGGCTGTCATGCGGTTGGCACCTGACCCTGTGGATCCATATTTTGCAAACTACAAGGCCAGAAAGTCAGATGGAACTAACTGCCCAATTTGCTTCCGGTCTTTGGCTTTGGCTTAGATAAGAGCAGGAAGCAAAAACTCATCCTGCTTATGGATCCCTCAGTGTATAAAATGCAAAAGCCTCAGGAGCGCCGGGCTCCAGGTCTCAGGCTTGAGAACTCCAAGTCACTCTCTGGCCCTGAGTGCTGAGCTGCTTCCTATCCTAACAAATCTCCTTCCTTCTGTCCCAACACATCTCTTTCCTTTCTGTCCTAATAAATCTCTTTATGTCTTCTGCCTGACTCTTGGTGTCTGTGAGTTGCAGTGGCAAGAGAAAAGCTTCTCCTGGGTCAAAGAGGCCAGAGTATTTAAAGAAACAAGCTAGAAGTGTATAGGCAAAGTGAGGTTAGGAGCCAGAGTAGGGATGTAAAAATAAATGTGGGAGTCCGCAGCTCTGGGGACAGGCATTTTGGGACACAAGATGGCACACTATGCCCGTTCCTCTTCACACTCACGGTGGACGAGCTGGGAATCTGTGCTGGCTGTTCTTTCTTTCTTTTCTTTCTTTCTTTCTTTCTTTCTTTCTTTCTTTCTTTCTTTCTTTCTTTCTTTCTTTCTTTCTTTCTTTCTTTCTTTCTTTCTTTCTTTCTTTCTTTTCTTTCTTTCTTTCTTTCTTTCTTTCTTTCTTTCTTTCTTTCTTTCTTTCTTTCTTTCTTTCTTT